>JAZDUA010000058.1:3000000-3272500 GCA_038098605.1 Gryllus longicercus | reverse complement strand
TGTAACACATTATACATCAATTTTAAACTTTCTGCATTCTTCTCCATATAATCTTTAACTATGCAAAATCTCACATTCCTAAGCTTAAAAAGGGGTACAAAATTTTCTCTTCACATATTAATACATAGTTTATCACAGTAAGATAAATATTCCATTACACTTTTCATTTTTTTTTTTTCAAAAATATGTTAATATTTACTAATAATTTCAATAATATTCATAATTTGTAACACAGTAGTTGAATTCCAATAATTAGTTATTTGTTGGGTATTGTCATATGTACCTATTTTATTACTATATTATATATATTATATAATAATGTTACACACACACACACACACACACACACACACAAATGCACACACGCACATGCACACACACACACACACAGATATTATACATATTGTAAATATTAATATAAACTTCTCTACCAAACAATGATGATGCAGAATGTATCTTTTGTAATGGGAAATTTTCTGAAGATAATCGGGGAGAGATTTGGGTGAAATGTTTATCATGCTCCCGGTGGGCCCATCTTGACTGTTCTGGAGCAGAATTTGAAGATTACATGTGTGATTTTTGCAAGTGAACTAGTTAAATACATATGAAATTTGTATTTTATAATGTCAGATTATCATTATATAGTTTTATAATCAACTTTATTTATTCATTTTTGTCATTTTGAAACTTCCATTCCATATAACCTGACCATTTCATATTAGCTTCCAAATGCAATATTAAAAAAATTATTGCTATTAAAAAAGTTTGTTTTATAATTTTTCAAAACAAATATTTAATTGAAAATAGTTGAAGTTTGGGTTTGTTTAATAGTAATGTTAACAAATGAAAACGGCATTCCATATTACCCGAACTCCCTCTACTTGTCAACATCCAAGGGACGAAAGTTGTTTTCTCAGTTCATGATAATTAAAAGTCAGAAAGCCACACAACATACAGGATGTTTTGATTTTGGCGATCAAATATTGTTTAATTTTTGTCATTGATTTCTCCGGTGATCGAGAAATTGCGGTTGTATTTTGATGAGCAGGGGTAATAATCATGTTTAGCCGCACATGCATCATACGACACAGGACCTCGCATTTCTCGGCCTGCTACGCGGAGAACAAGGAGCGGACGTGGCTTTGAAGGGGGGACCATCCCGACATTCGCTTGTGACACCCAAGGAAACCACGAACACCCCGGAGAGGATGACCGACCTGGGAATGAAACACGGGCCCCAAATGTGAAGCCAGCACATTACGCGCTACCCACTTCCCTCGGTAAAAACTCGCTGCCCTTTAACGCTAGTAGTAATCCATTGTGCACTATAATAATATGGAAGAGCAAAGATGCGACAAAGATACGTAGATAAGACCACCTGTAATTTACCCTTATCAAGCGCCGTATCAATTTATCGAAAGTAAACGTACTGGTATTGATACAAGGAAGAAATTAGTGTATTTTTCCTAATATCTAAGATTTTGCTTATTTTCGAATAAGATTAAATCACTAATTTTATATATAATGAAGTTTGATGAAATGATTGTTTTTAATCCCTCAAACATAACTTTTTTTCAGTGTTTGAAAGTTAAATATTGCATAAACGTAAGATGTTATCACAATGGTAGAAAATACTAAGAAACTATTAGAGCTACACAATCATATACTTTCTCGCACTATTTCTAACTGCTCTGATATATTATACTACTACATAAACCTCGAAAAGTGTTTTCAATCAGCAAAATATTTTTTTCCGCTCTGACATCCCAACTCACCTGCTCAGAGTTTACTCGCCGGCACTCATACCACCACGCCACAGAAGCGCTGTAGGAGACGACTCGTGCCGACACATAAAAACGTAAATGGTCTCTTCATGTAAAGTACTCTTAAAAATCAAAATATACGTTTCAAACTCCCAAAGCCTCGAGTTCATTCAGATCGATTGGAGAATATTAATTTTTAAGAAAATCGGCTGAACGGTTTAGGCGCTAGTGCTAGACAGACAGACTACACGGACACAGACGTTTTGTCGTCAATCTATTTTTAGGTATCAAGTACACACAAAACATGAATTCTGACTACATCACGTGCTAGAGGATATTTTTTCTATATTTAGCAACTGGATTTATCCACTTTTTTGTTACCAGGGCCGGCAATAAGAGTTTTTCTGCCAAAAATGTGCTGTTTTCCGGCGCACAATTACGATAGTTTCTCTTGTCACGAAGTAGCTTTGGAAGGTCGAGGAAGTAAATATTGGAACGGTGTTTGAGATTTTTTTGAAATTGCATAAATTTCAATTACAAGTCACGCGAAAACTACTGTCTTTTTTTAAAGCTAAAATTGTTCATGATTATTTGTAATGAGTGGACATTTTTATCTAAGGTGAAAATCTCTATCCTCAATTTTGTAGTACTGAAATGATAACTTTTTGCAATTTTTGAAAACACAGAGAGATTGCCGAAAATGGGACTAGGACCTAATCTTTTACCCATAACTGCCAATAGACAGTAGGCCCCTTCATACATATGAGGAGAAAATTAAAAAAAAAAAGAAAAAAAAAGAAAAAAAAACAAAAAAAAAACGGAGCGGTTTTTGCGAGAAAGAAGTTTAAAACATATTAATTGCTTATATTTCGCACAAAATTGGAAGAAAACGACTCATATTTTCGAAAGCTTGAACATGACCTTATTTCAAGACTCGTCATTAAAGAACAGATTTCAATAACAAAAAATCTAACGTCATTGTAGTTGCAAATAAACGCCCCAAAAAGTTGCATTTCTGCATTTTTTTTAAAAGCTGGTATTTGAACGAACATGAGACCTGCACCATTTTGTTAAGCATTCTTTACACTAACCGATGGCAAATGTTAACCAACGAAATTTGGAGCCATTATTGAAAACATTTTATAATTGTTAAAGTTTCATTTAAAGTACACCCAAAATTTAAAAAATACTCCATTAGAAACTCTTAAAGACTCGAGTTCATTTTTTCAGATCGATTGGTGAATATCGATTTTGAAGAAATTTGGCTGCACGGTTTTGACGTTTTGCCGTCAATTGGTTTTCCGGTATCAAACTCACAAAACATGGGTTCTGGCTACACTACGTGTTAGAGGAAGTAATTTACTATATACTATATAGGAAGAGGATTTATCCCCTTTTTCGTTACCCGGGCCCAGTAATAAGAGTTTTTCTTTCGAAAATTCGCCGTTATCCAGCACTCGATTACATAACATTTTCTCCTTTATTATCTTCTTTCTCTTCTCCTATTACGTTAAGAATATTTTTTGACCTACAAGGAAATTTTAGTTGAAACATTTGGAGTAATTTTTAAAAAAAAATTCGTTTAAGCTTAAGTGAAAATTAGGAAATTTGAAGCTCTTTTTCACAGAAAACTTTTGAGATTTCAAAAACCTTAATTCAAAGTCATTTCAAGCACTTCTACTCACAAATGCAATAATGTACACTAATCGCTGGAAATGTGCATATTTTTTTAGTGTACGCGAAGGCGAGAGGAATATTAAAAAATACATTTACGTAAGTTTTGAAAAAACAAAAGAATACAGCAAAATGGCTTTTATGTCATGTTATTAAGTGCATTTAGTACTATTCGTATAAAAAATTTGAAGAAACAATTTGGAGTCGTTTTTGAGAAAATGCGGAATTTGAGCTCATTTTCACAGAAAACTTTTCAATATATGTCAAACTTTATGTGTATCATTTAAAGTACGAATCAACAAATGAAATAATGTATACAAATCGCCGTTAATGTAAATATACATACATGAGAGAGAGGTGAAAAAATTACATTGGTGTATTTTTTTGAAAAAAGAAAAAAAATATAGCAAAATCGCGTTTGTGTCATCTTATACGGTACATTTAGCTCAATCCCTACCAAAAGTGTAAAGAAAAATTGCAGCCGTTTTTGTGAAATGTTTGTTTTTGATATTTCGTAATATTGCACAAATTTCACTCAATTTTGCGTGAAAACAATTCAAACAATTTTGCGTGTAAAATTTTCAAAATAATGTATATGTCCTTAATGAAAGAACCAATTTACCTGGTGATCTTAATGAAATAAAGACGTAGAACAATTTCAATTAAAATTTTTTTATCTTCAATTTTGTAGTTCTTGGAAGACGACGAAAATATTTCAAACTTTTGTAATTTACGAAATTTTAGAGTTAACAGTGAAAATCGGATGTATGCTATTTTTAAAGCAGAAAAAGGAAAATTTGGAGCCATTTTTGAAAACGTTTTGGAAAATGTTCCAGGTCTTCATGTAATGTACCCTCAAAAATTAAATGTTATTTAAAATCGCAGGGCATCGAGTGAAACCTGATCGACAGGGGGAATACTTATTCAGATTGGAAGAAATCCTAGGTGCTAGTGTTGTTCACGTACAGGTAGACGGACGGATGGACGTTTTGAAAAAGCACTTCTTCGGTGTCAGGGGACCCCAAAATATTTGCATATCGTGTAAATTTCGAAATCGATTTTACATAGCATTACATATCTTTTTTACATAGGACCTACTATCGTAGTATATTACTCCGTGTATACGTACGTATACGAGAAAGTAATGTGACTTTATTTCTTCTAAAAGCTTTTAAAACAAATGTTATATTACGAATATCGACGCATCCGCAATGTGTGCGCGGTTATAGGTTGTTGGCTGATTGTAGTGAACATCATTTGAATAAACTTGAGTTCTTTATAATAAACATGTTTTATTTCTACTGATATAAAATAAATTAAACAATAAGAATATTTGTTTTGCCTCTTCTTCATTGAATTTGTCATTTAGTAGCATTCACCGCATAATGTTATCAATTAAATTTCTGTACTAATTTTTTTGACTAAAGTAAAAAAAAATACGGGTATTAATTTACAGTGATTACATTCACTACAACAATGCCTTCATGAATCAGAAATGCATGTCGAACATCCACCGTGGAAATCGTTGGCTTAATGTTTAAAGATATTAATAAATGATGAATATGTTTCTCAACCTAGATTTTGTATATTTAACTGTTTTAAATGTTTGTAGAAACGCAGGTATATTAAATAATAGTCCTGACACCAATGTAACATTTCACATACACCATAACAACGCAATATAGTATCAAAGAGCATTTCGCTCTATGTTCCTAAGGTGTACTTAATGTTCTTCGCGTTTCTATGGTGTGTTTACAAACAGATATACATAAGTTCAACGCACATTAATACGTAACTATGGTGGCAATATTTGTTTGCTAAGGTGTATCATGTGATAAATTACCTCGTTTTTACGTAAATGTATTATTACACTTCAGCACTAATTAGTCAGCCAAAGTCCAAAAGAGTTTTTTAAATGTTGCTAAGGTGTATCATGTGATAAATTACCTCGTTTTTACGTAAATGTATTATTACACTTCAGCACTAATTAGTCAGCCAAAGTCCAAAAGAGTTTTTTAAATGTATTATTTACAATGAACTCATTGTATACAGCTGGATTGATTATATTGAACTATTTGAAATATATGTATATATGCAGATAAACTAAATATTATTCCTGACACCTCAGCAAACACTTTACATGCACCACAACAACGCATTATTATGAATAAGAAATTCACTTCGAACTATCGGTCACCAAAGTAACATCACTGATGATGGTCACCTTACTTAGATAGCTAGTAGAGTAGAGTAGGCCAGTGACAGAGTACATAATATTGTTTAAAATAAAGAGAGCAATTATCAAATTACTGGTGCTAAAACAGTACGTACTTTTTCGCCCGAACTTTCACGCAAAGTTACGCGAAAATACTCAAATTTTCGTATAAGAAATGCATTTATACATGCCTTTATTTCAAAATCACATACAAATTATACATGACTTTATTTCAAAATCTATCTTTCAGGAACAGATTTTATTAAGGGGTTTCTCTACCTTTAATATTTGAATTGCAGGAAGACTCCGAAAAGTTTTTGAACTTTTGCAATTTTCGAAAAATTAGGATTTTTAACAAACATGATATCTGCACCATTCTCTTAAACGTCCTTCATACTATCCGACAACCAAATTTAATAAAAAACGATGGAGCCATGTTTTGAAAAATTTGAAAATGTCCCAGGGATTTCATGTAAAGTACCCCCCAAAACTAAAACATAGGTTTCAAATTGAAGGGATAGCAACATCAGTCAGATCGATTGAGAGATATCAGTTTTGGAGAAAATCGACTGAACAGTTTAGCCGCTAGCGTTGTTCACAGACGGACGGACGAGCAGACGTTTTGACGTCATTCGATTTTTCGGTATCGAGGACCCACAATACATGGATTCTGGCTACGTCACGTGTTAGAGGATTTCTTTCTAAATTTATCAACTGGATTTATCCACTTTTTCGTTACCAGGGCCCTGTAATGAGTTTTTCTGCCGAAAATTCTCCGTTTTTCCGCGTAACATTTCATCTCTACTCCGTAGAAAGGAAGTTAAACAGCCAGTGGTGCAACACCAACATATATATTCTCGCATTATTTGTAACGGATACGCAATGTTAAAATACGACAGGAACATGCTAAACTTTTTCCAACAAGCAAATTTTTCTTCGCGTAGGAACTTGAACTCACGTTTCTAGAGTTAACACGACAGTCACGTTATTACTATACTTTCAGCCTAACGATACCTTCCCGAAGTGCACAAAATGTTAAACATTTCGGTAAGCAATTTTCAAAATTACAAAATTTCAATACGCATTATTTCTAGGTCCAGTTTTCAAGAACAGACTTCATTAAGGAAAAATCTCTGTCATCAAAATTGTAATTTGCAACATTAATTATTTGTTTGCAATTTTCGATTATACACAGAGTTCACCGGAAACCGGGAAGTGCGCCACTTTTAAAAACGCTTTGCTTCATTTAAGGAAAAAATTATAAAAAAGTTGGTGCCATTTCTGAAATTTTTTTAAAAAAATGCATTAATTCAAGAACAAAATACACCAAAACTTGTAGATTAAAAAAATCACCTTACCTTATTTAAAGATATGGCTTTTTAGAACATATTTCATTAAAGAAGAAAATATCTATGATCAATATTGTACTTTTACAATATTAACTTTTTGTTTGAGTACTTTGTGTCTGAGTTGCGAGTAGCCGTTTTCTCCATGAGGGCTTGTGTGTGTATTTTCGTGTTTGCTAATTATTTAAACTGAATACAATATTTTTTTGCTTGAAAGTAAAGTTTTTTGTAAGAGTCAGTGGCGGCTGGTGGGGGTGGGCTGCGAGGTTGCAGGCCTCAGTCCTTGTCAGAATTATTTAATTTGTTTCATACTAAAATAAAATATTCGAAATAGTATTTCTTTCAATTACATGATTAATATAGTCCCACAAAGCACCAGGCAGTTTGTCTATGATATAGCATACTGCTCATGCGTGTGTAACTTGAGAAATGCTTTCGCCGTGTTCTGCTGTGATTCTCGTATTTCCCTCCCTGATACTGACAGTCCCAACTCCATGCAGCGAAGTATGGACACAGTTGATTTCCCTTCCCTCGCTGTTTATGTCTCTCAATATTGGAACTCCAGGGGCTGTAAGAAAGGCAGTCCTCGGCAGTCCCTTCTCCAGCTTTGCGCGAAGTTAACATGATTTTTAAAGCCCTGGGGAACGTATGATATAGTTGAGGTGCTGTATGTTTGTTTGTTGTTTTTTTTTGTTTTTGTTTTTTTGTTTTTTTCACTTTCTCGCTATGGATTAGAGATAAAGTTATTGTAATGCTGCGCGAAATAACGGCCAACGTTCGGCAGAAAAACTCTTATTCCATGGCCCTGGTAACGAAAAAGTGAATAAAACCAGTTGCTAAATTTAGAAATAAAAATTCTTTAACACTTGGTGTGGCCAGAATCCATATTTTGTAGGCCCTTGATCCCAAAAATTCGAATGACGGTTAAATGTATCTGTCCGACAGTTCTCTCCATCTATGAACAACGCTAATCCGTTCAGCCGATTTTCTCCAAACTTGTTGTTGATGTTCCTCAATCGATCTGGCTGATGTGGCGGCCCCTTGAATTTGAAATCGATATTTTAATTGGAGGGGGTACTTCACATGAAGCCCATGGAACATTTTCAAAATAAAAAAATAGCTCCATTGTTTTTGGTTACATTTTGTTGTTGGATAGTGTGCAGGACGTTTTAGAGAACGATGCTAGACATATTTTCGTTGGAAACCTTGGTTTTTCGAAAATTGCAAAAGTTCAAAAACATTTTGATCTCTTCCTAGAACTAAAAGATTGAGATTTTTTCCTCAATGAACTCTCTTCCTTCAAGATAGATTTTGAAATACTGTCATGTACAATGTTTCGAAAATGTGAGTACTTTTCGCGTACTTTTGCGTGAAAGTACGGGCGAGAAAGTACGTGTTGTATTAGCACCACCAGTTCTTGTTTAGAATGGATTCGAAAAGTAATTCTGTTCAGTACTGTAAAAGTAAACTGTAAGTAAACAAATAAACTCTTCGAGAAAAGTGCGATATAAAAACTCGTGTTAGATCTACACAAGTATTGAGCATATCTCAATGCATTTTCTATTTTTGCATGCAACCCCCCTCCCATTGATTAAAGACACCAGCCGCCACTGGTAGGAGTTGAATTATTTGGAATCTAGTTTCTATTTACTATAGTAATTTTAAAGACGGTTTTATGGATCTTGCATATCTGCAAAGGTGTGAATACGTTTGCATTATGTATTACTAAGGTTATGTAGTGTTTAGAAAGTTTACATATTCTGTTGGAATTTACTTGATTTTACCAGTTTTCATGCTTACATTTTCAAGAAAATGAATACATTTGTTGAAGGAAGATGGAACTCGGCATTAAAATGTTACTGCTCCCTTCATTTAAGAAAAGCAAACAGAAACAATCAAAAATCAAAATATCCGTTTGAAATTCCCAAAGCCTCCGGTTTGTTCATATCGATCAGGGAATATCAATTTTGGAGAAAATCAGCTGAACGGTTTAGGCGCTAGCGTTGACCACAGAACCTCTTTTAAAGAGCTGATTTTCTACAGCAGACTTTGTTTAAGGCAATCTATCTTCAATTTTGTCGCTTTGGAGTGTTAACTTATTGCAAATTTCGAAAATACAGAGAGTTTTTTGAAAACGAGGCTAGCACTATATTTTTACCGCCCCTTGATACGTACGAGGAAAAAATTTAAAGAAAAAATTGTTTTTGAGGAAAAAATGTTTTAAAAAAATTAAAAATTGTCTAAATTTCGCGTCACAAATTACACGAAAACTCTTCATATTTTCAAAATATTGTACCTTACCTTATTTCAAAATCTGTCTTAAGAAGAGATTTCATTAAGGAAAATATCTCAATCTTTAATACTGTAGTTGTAAGAAAGAGCCCACAAAAAATGCACTTTGCAATTTTCGAAAAATAATGGAATGGAAATTTTTGGTGGAGAGAAATAATGTTTAAGCGTCGGCTCGAGTCCGAAACTCACACTGTTTCTATAGAGATGTGCAGAATGACGTCACAACGTTTGGCAGGAAAGGGTTGAGTGTCAACCTCTGCTGTGTGCGTAAGCGATTCCTAGAGTATTACTAGGTTTTTGGCTGAATTCTGCGGTTTCCGAGGTGCGTGTGTCTTATCTCATTTGTTATTTACAATGATATTTGTTTTCTTTCGATTTATTTAGTTTCTGGCTGTCAATTTCGTCGACAAATTGAATTTAAAAAAGCAAGCAATTCAAGGTACGCGCTTAAAATATTCCTTTTTATCCTTATTGAGTTTAATGTTCACATTTTTTATAAAACGTGTTTTCAATATCTTTTGCTTGGTAAGTTTTAATGAACATTTGATGTCATTTCTTGCAATACAATTGGGACACGTCTAGACAGAAGCCCTGTTGACGGAAGAAAACCGTTGATTTATTGACCTGCGCAATATTTGGGCTTAACTTTTACACAAATGAAGTCTCGAAGAAGATGGGTTAACTTTTACACAAATAAAGTCTTGAAGATCCACAAAATTTTCGGCTCTTACATATTACAATGCTGTATTTGTACAACACGTTCAGGCAATGCAAGTAAATGACAACTTGTTTAGTGAGAGTCATGACTTTTACTGGGTTCTTTATATTGTTGCAAAAATGTGGAAAATTTACATTCGCTTTCACGTGAAACATCTGAGAATGACCGGAAATTATTTGGACGTATGAATTGCGAATTACGAAGACGGGCGGACCTGCAACCTACTATTGACTTGAAATAACCATCTAATTTTTGTTCCTTCAAAGTAGAAATCTACTTTTGCCCTCTTTGTTCCGAGGGTGCTGACATTTCTGATTTTGGGGAACAGTATGTCATCTAAAAACAGCGTACTCTGTCTCTCCTGCCCCCCTTTTGTCCACTATCGGACACAACTTTGTTATCGTGAAAATACAACTTTAGAGAAAAAGAACAAATCTCTGCAAGAAAGTGTACCTAAACAAAACAAAAACGTTTTCACACTATTATATGCAGAGGAAAACCTCCAACAAAGAATGAACACGACGTTTTATAAGAAAATCGACACTTATGTTGTGTTTTATTCATGGTACAAATACATGGTTGATGTTCCTCGGCCGCACCGATTTTTGCTCGTTTTGCGCAACACCAGTTTGCGTCACGAACCACGTGTCCATAGCACGGACACATCGTTTGAAAAGGCCAGTGAACTCTATAGCTTATATAATTGAGATCACAGGAAAAGCCGGACGCTGGCCGCCATGTTGCATGCAGAGTGAGAAGTGTTGATAAACATTTTGAAAGTAGTACAAAGACGATTTTCAACGGTAACCAAACCAAAATAACACGATGAAGGTGTACAAGATGCAATATTTAAAATAAATGCTTCATAAATCTGTTTCAATGTCTTGTAACGAGGAGATAATTGTGGTATCTGGCTGCATTAATATTCCCGCTAATATTAAGGCAAACTGGTGTCTGAAGCTTATTGGCTGAAGTCGGGTACGATGCACAGGAGCCCCTCCCCCCTCAGTCTTAAGCATAAGCTCACGGCTTGTAACAGCCTGCCGCATGCCACTATCAGGCGATGGTACTACCCTCCGTATATTCTAAAAGTCACGTGTTCTGGACATCTCTATAGAGCGTGTTGCAATACCTGGGAGTCACCAGATGCCGGCTGAGAGAACGCCAGTTGCTGCAATATCTTGTATATTGAATGTCATTAATTGAAACATGTATATTCCTAAGCAGGGGTGGATCCAGAGACGACTTTTTTTTGGGGGGAGGGGGGATTTGTATGTCTTAATTTATGCCGTTCATAATTTATGATATATATATATATATATATATATATATATATATATATATATATATATATATATATATATATATATATATATATATATATGTTAGCGAAGATACCACTAGATGGTGCGACCTGCACCGTAAGAAGATAGCGACAGTGGCTCCGCCACTTCTTCCAGTTGTGTTAACCACCGCGACCGCCGTTGCTGTTCACGCGTCGTTAAGCACTGATCGTGTTTCATTGTATTTGTTTCATATCGGTCAATAAAAGACCTTATTGTGTTTTCTAGAAGTGCGTGTTTCATTCGATAGCCCTCCACAACTCTATCAGGTTATGAACCCAGCCGTATAAATGGGCTATTCCACGACAAAAAGGACTTCTTTGTTCGATAGTGATTGCAAAATAGAAACGACCAAGTCGCAAGCATTGAGTATGCAACAAGTGCCAAATTGCAAGAATACGGCACGACTAGCGTGAACAAAAGTGGTGCATTACTTGTGTGAACAGACAAGCTGAGTCATTCGTTGACAAAAGCGTGACATCGGTCGTGATTCGAATATCACCCGATTCCTTCGCGTCGGCGGCCATATTTGTTATTGATGTAAACAATTTTGGCGCGCACTGAAGTGACGTTCGCGATCGAATTGAACAGTTTTTCCTAGACGTTTGAATTGTTCTGAGTGTGCGATCGCGCGGTAACGCACCTCCAGACACTTTATTTGTTTTTTCGCGGACTTTAGTAATTTGTTTGCCGAAACGCGACAAAACCTGAAAGTGACAGTGCGACACGATGAGTTCGAACAGTGTTATTCGCGTCGAGGCGCTCGGACGCGACAACTATGACACCTGGAAGCTGCAGATGCGGGCGTTACTCGTGAAGAACGATGCATGGGACTATGTGAGTGGCGTTGCAGTGAAACCAGAACCGGGAAACGACAACGCTAACGCCATTAGAGAGTGGAAAACAAAGGATGAAAAGGCTTTATCAGACCTGATCCTGTCAATTAGCGCAAGTCAACTGAATTTGGTAAAGAACTGCACGACATCACGTGAGTTATGGCAAAAATTAGAAAATACATTTCAATCTAAAGGGCCTGCGCGAAAGGCAACCCTACTCAAAAGTCTCACTTTACACAAAATGAGTGAGGGGGCAGATGTTCGTGAGCACCTTCAGGGTTTCTTTGATTCAGTTGACAAGTTAGCAGATATGGATGTGAATATTAATCCGGATCAATTGGCGATAATGATGTTATATAGTTTACCATCAAGCTATGAAAATTTCAGAGTCGCTATCGAGAGTCGAGATGAACTGCCTACGCCTGAATATCTACGCACCAAAATCATCGAAGAGTACGAGGCCAGGAGAAACGGAGCAACTTCAAGTTCATCGCAAGGGGCTATGTACGTCAACAAGAAGAAGATGAAGAAACCGAAGGAAAACAAGAAGGACAAAGAAGAATATAAAAAGGAAGGGTCGTTTAAATACAAATGCTACAAGTGCCACGAGAAAGGTCACAAAGCCGCAGATTGCCCAAATGACAAACAGACAGGAGGTAAAAAGAAGTCGAATCTCTCTTTCTTAGCAGTCGAAGAAGATACCGAGAGTTGTCAAGCTGTGAGCGGAAATGCAAGAGATGTTTGGTCCCTAGACAGCGGGTGCACTTCGCACCTTTGTAAAGACGTTAATGTTTTTAAAAGTATTCAGGAACAAAAAACTAGCGGATTGAGGTTAGCCAACAACGCATCGACCGACATAAAGGGCAAAGGTGTTGCTGAAATCGTGACCTGGCAAGACGATGAAAAAGTAACGTGACCCTGAATAACGCACTCCATGTACCAGAACTTAGGATGAACTTGTTGTTGGTATCGAAAATCACGGACAGTGGTTACAGAGTAATTTTCGAGAAGGAGAAGGCTATGGTAACAGATACAGAAGGCGCAACGAAGCTGATCGCCAATCGAGTTGACAATCTATATTTCGTGAAGGGCGAACCATCGGAGGACTGCAATTCCGTAAAACCTGTTGGTGAGGATAGAGAAGCTCCTAGGGCATCGAGTTCAGCCCAGGTTTGGCATCAACGAATGGGCCACGTCAATTACCATGACCTTCTTAGCGCATCGAAAAACGGAGCAGTTCGAGGAATGGACTTCGAACACGTGCCTGAAGATAAGAACTGCGAAGTTTGTCTTCAGGGGAAGATGACCAGGCTTCCATTTCCAAAAGAATCGACCAGAACCACGACCAAATTAGAATTAATTCACACCGACATTTGTGGCCCGATGCGCACCCAGTCAAACGGAGGATCTACGTATTTCATCACGTTTATCGACGATCACACACGTTGGACAGAGGTGAGATTTCTGAAATCGAAGGGACAAGCTCTCGAAGAGTTTAAAAGTTTCAAGACATTCGTAGAAAAGCAACACGGCGTAAAAATTAAGAGTATTCAATCCGACAATGGTCGGGAATATGTCAATAAAGAATTCGATGACTTTCTGAAGGCAGAGGGGATTCAGCGCCGATTGACGACTTCATACACACCGGAACAGAACGGGATAGCGGAAAGGAAAAATAGATCCTTGGTGGAAACGGCCCGTTGTCTCATGTTCCAGTCCGGTTTGAAGCAATCGTTTTGGGCTGAGGCGATTTCTACAGCAAATCACATACGGAATCGATGTGCAACGAAAAGGTTAAAGGGCCGAACCCCGTATGAAGCCTGGCTCGGTAAGGTACCATCGGTCAAACACTTCAAGGTGTTCGGTTGTCGTGTATTTTGCTTGAACAAAAATCCGACGAAGGGAAAGTTCCAGGTACGAAGTCAAGAAGGAATTTTCATCGGGTACTCTGAAGAATCCAAGGCGTACAGAGTATGGATGCCTAGCTCTCGAACCGTTGAAGTGACCAGAGATGTGAAGTTTCTGGAAGACAGCGTCAAGGCACCGGAAACAGCTTCCCAAGAACCTGATCGGTCGAACGAACATCATGGCCAGGAGTGGGTTGATATTGAGATCAACACTGAAGATATCTCGGAACAGTCCAACAGAGAAAACGACGATTTCGAGACGCCTGCAGAATCCCCTTTCATGACACCTGTTGATTCTGAGGATGAAGGTGGATTCAGAGGATTCCCAGAACGTGCTGAAAACGATGAAGATGAAATCGAAGAGCATGTAGAACCGGTGCAGCGTCGAAAACGTGGACGTCCTTCTATTATCCGGACAGGAAAACCCGGAAGACCACGAAAAGGGTACGTCGAAGACGAGATTGAAGAGACTGAGTCCGCTTGCACGGCCGAGATTTCCTTGACCAAAGCTGTTTCAGGTCCGCATTCTATGGCTTGGAAGGAAGCCATGGCGTCTAAGGTCAGGTCGCTGATCAAGAATAACACTTGGGAGTTGGTGAGGCGACCTAAGCATTCGAAGGTCATTGGAAGCAGATTCGTTCTGCGCAACAAATATAAACCTGACGGAAGCATCGAAAAACCAAAGGCACGCGTCGTGGCACGTGGGTTCTCACAGGTTTCTGGGATCGATTTCCACGACACATTTGCCCCTGTGGCAAGGTTGAGTTCGGTACGAACTGCCGTAGCTGTTGCTGTCGAGAAGGACTTGAAGATCAGGCAGCTTGACATCACAACAGCATATCTGAACGGGAATGTCGAAGAGGACATCTATATGGAGATGCCTGACCATTTGAAGGAGATCTTGGAGCTCATCGTCGAGACTGAGAAGGAAAATCAATTCGTGAGAAGAGAAGCCGAGAAGATGTTGAGTCGTCTTCGTAAGTTCGATGCAGTATGCCATCTCAACAAAGCCATCTACGGACTACGTCAAGCTGGGCGAGCGTGGCATAAACGGCTAAATGAGGAACTTCGTGCACTTGGGGCGACGCCTTCGGAGGCAGATCCTTGTGTTTATCGCGTCGGACAGGATGATCGTACATGCTACGTGATCGTATACGTCGATCATATCTTGGTGATGTCTTCGAGTGATACCGAAATCGATCAAATCATCAAACGACTTGGGACGAAATTCGATGTTAAGGACATGGGTGACCTCAGATATTGTTTGGGACTGCAATTCTCCAGAGGCAAGAACCACATGGCAGTTTGTCAGACAAAATATATCGATGACCTACTTGAAAGGTTTAATATGATCTATTGCAACCCTGTTTCTACTCCCTTGGATCCTGCCGTCAAACTCGTGAGAGAAGAGAGTCATTGTCAGTCGGATGCTCCTTATAGAAGTTTAGTAGGGGCTTTGATGTACTTGTCTGTAGGGACGAGGCCGGACATAGCGCACGCTGTGAGTCACTTGAGTCAGTTCAACGAGTGCCACGGGGATTCGCATTGGAAGGCCGCCAAAAGGGTGCTTCGTTATTTGAAAGGGACTAGAGATATTGGACTCGTTTATCATCGATCAAGAGGACCTCCGGAAATGTACACTGATGCTGATTGGGGCAACTGTGTTGTCGACCGTAAATCATACACAGGCTACGTTTTTATGGTCAGTGGGGGGGCCGTAAGTTGGGAGTCCAAGAAGCAGCAAACAGTGGCCTTATCGTCTACCGAGGCCGAATACATGGCACTCTCAGAAGCTACGAAAGAGGCCTTGTATATAAAGCAGCTGATGAAGGATTTTGGAGTAGATCTGACTACGGTAATCATAAAGAACGACAACAATGGTGCAAAGCTGTTGGCTGAGAATCCGGTGTTCCATGCTCGTACAAAGCATGTAGAGCTGAGACACCATTTTGTTCGAGATGCTGTTGGAAGAAAATTGGTTCAAGTTCAGCACGTTTCGTCCGAAAGGATGACCGCAGACATATTGACAAAGGGTCTCTCTAGCACAAACCATAAGAAATGTATGAAGATGCTTGGTTTGGAACATTTTCACGTTCTGGGAGCGGATCTTACATTGCAGTTCGAGGGGAAGTGTTAGCGAAGATACCACTAGATGGTGCGACCTGCACCGTAAGAAGATAGCGACAGTGGCTCCGCCACTTCTTCCAGTTGTGTTAACCACCGCGACCGCCGTTGCTGTTCACGCGTCGTTAAGCACTGATCGTGTTTCATTGTATTTGTTTCATATCGGTCAATAAAAGACCTTATTGTGTTTTCTAGAAGTGCGTGTTTCATTCGATAGCCCTCCACAACTCTATCAATATATATATATATATATATATATATATATATATATATATATATATATATATATATATATATATATATCATAAATTATGAACAAGGTAAATTATTTATCATAAATGCTTTTAACAAAATTGAAACATTAAGTTTTATATTTAATGAACAGTTTAGGGTTTAAAATTAAACTGGTGGCTTTACAGAATGGCACAGACTTTCTCGTACTAGAAAGTTGCCTAATTTCTTTGGTCGGTGTTAGCTTTTGGATCGTGCCCCATCCACATTCGAACTGCCATCTAGCGCCGCCCAAACATACTTTTTTTAGCTTTGCTCAATTTTTCGGTTTTCTAATGAAAGAAACGAAAAATTACTCTAAGAATATTATAGAAATTGTGGTTGAAAAATTTGAGCCGTTTTTCAAAAATGTCGTTTAAACGTTACTGTAAATGTGAAGCTGATTTTCACAGAAATCTTTTGAGTTTTCTGAAAACTTTATTGGAAGTAATTTGAAGCGCTTCCACTCACAAATGCAATAGTATATATTTTTGTGAGAACGTGAGGAATATTTCAAAACAATTACATTTGTGTAATTTTCGAATACACAAAAGAACGCAGCAAAATTAATTTTATGTCATCTTGCAATTAGCACTATCCGTACGTAAAGTTTGAAGGAAAAAAATGCAGCCGTTTTTGATAAAATGGCATTTAAGCTTTTCTGAAAATGCGAAATTTTGAGCCATTTTCACAGAAAACATTTGAGTTTTCGAGAAACGTCATATGACATCATTTGAAGTACCTTTACTCGTAAAATAATAATGTGAACAAATCGCCACTTCTGCAAATAGAATCGACGTGAGAAACAAGTAAAAAAATTACATTTTTGTAAAAACAAACGTATAGAGAAATATGGCATTGATGTCATCTCATAGAGTGCATTTAGCACTCTCCCTACCAAAAGAAAAAAATGTGCCGTGTTTCAGAAAATATTGTTTGTTATTTTTCAAAATTGCACATACTGCACACAATATTGCTCGAAAACTACTAAAAGTTTTAAAAAAAATGCACATTATTTTAATGAAAGAACTAATTATGGACAACAAATTTCTTTTAAAGGGAAAATCTCTATTTTCAATTTTGTTGTTGTAGGTAGACGTCTAAAATCTTAATTTTTGTAATTATTTAAAATTCGGTGTTAACAATGAAAATCGGACCTATGCTAGCTTTATAAATGTATTTTATTCTATTCTTACAAGAAATTTAAAGAAAAAACTGGAGCCTTTTTGAGAAAATGTTGAAATTGTCCATGGGGCGTCATGTAAAATATCCCCCAAAACTTAATGAATGTTTTTCAAAACAGCTGATCCAGCTGATCGTTTTGTAGGGGGCTATCGTAGTTTTTTGTTAAATAATAAACATTTGCTATTATATTTTATATTATTTTGTAGTGTATATATGATACTATACAACATTATTTTTTAAATAATTACAATTATAATAATTACAATTCTATTATAAATAATTATTTACATCAATTTTTCATCATCGCAGAGCTTCGACCCACGCCAGATAGGCAGGGTTTTCTTCAATTTGGGAAAAGTCTACGCATGGTTTAGGCGCTAGTGTTGTTCACATACACCGGTCGGACAGACGGACGTTTTTCCGCCAATCGATTTTTTGGTATCAAGGACCCACAAAACATGGATTCTGGCTACACCACGGGTTAGATGATTTTTTTTCTAAATTTAGAAACTGGATTTATCTAATTTTTCGTCATTAGGGGCCGGCAATAGGAGTTCTTCTGCCGGAAATTCGCCGTTTTTTCGCTCAATATTACGTAACTCTTTCTACTGCGTAAACGGAAGCAAGAAAGTAATAGTAATAATTTGTTATTAAAATTATTGAATTTAAAGCTGCAAAAGAACGAAAGATTAGGGTATTAAATTTTCCATTCTATGATACAAATGTGAGCAGATTAAATTTAAATAAAAACGCATGATATTGATTTACATATTAATAAACATTCGCTTACAAACATCTCTTCTACTTATTATTTTTATTAAATTTCTTTATCTTTTCTTCTTATTCATTTTAGATATTTTCATTCACTTCTTGAGAACGAATTTCCGCCAGGGGCGGAACTAGCTGATCGTTTTGTTGGGGGCTATTGTAGTTTTTTGTTAAATAATAAACATTTGCTATTATATTTTATATTATTTTGTAGTGTATATATGATACTATACAACATTATTTTTTAAATAATTACATTTATAATAATTACAATTCTATTATAAATAATTATTTACATCAATTTTTCAAAATAAAAGAAGGTAACAAACGAAAACTATGGGCATTTGGTGAGGGCATCCCCCCCCCCTCCGAATCCATCGCAGATTTCCGCGCCATCGCCAGACGCATGCAAACAGTCCATGCCATTTTCTTGTTTCGGGCACACAGTAATTGCGCGAAATGTCACAGCGGTCCACGATCACACACTTGATACCTAGAGAGAGACCTTACTCCGTCAACTCTATTTCCGGTTGCGACGGCCACCATCCAACAAGTGGAAGTTGCCGTAACAGCGCTTGTCAATCTGAGTAAGAAGGAGATATGAGCTGTCACACGCCTCTGAAGAACAGTCGAAGACATTTTCCATTTGTGTCACTGGGCTAAAATACAGTGAGAATCAGGATTTTCATTCGTAACTAAAAGGCTAAGAACAGACCGCGCGGTTACTTTACCGATACATTTTAGACGTTTCTACATTTTTTTTCTTGTGTTTCTCACTTTTATTCTTCCTGCACTTTTACCTTTTTCTCCAGGCCTCTTTTGGGGGCCATGCCCCGTATTCGATCCGCCCCTGCGATTGCATCACTAACATATCCATGTGCTTGATTTACGCATTTGAATTTGTATTGATAAAAATGACATCATTTTTCTTGCTTTTAGTGCATTTTAAAAACATTTTGAGTTTTTTATTGATCATCTTTGGCTATATTTTAGGTTATAAAAATTCGCTCCTAGTTGTATTTCCCTATTCTAGGGGAACTATATAAATGCCCGACTGTGAAACGCGTGTGATCGATAATATTATATATATTTTTTTATTCAAAATGTTTGGTCTAATGTCTGATATTACAGATTATGTAGAATGACGCAGGACAAACTTAGCTCTTGCTGCGATACGATTTTATTAGTTTTAATTATTATTCGAAAATATTTTTGCTTGAAACTTTCGAGCAAGTTAAAATTAATAGTTACTAATTTTGTTTTTTTTTTTTTGGGGGGGGGGGTGCCTCATCCCCCCCTTGGATCCACGCCTGTCCTAAGACATTATAAGATCTTTTTCGATTATCTGACGGTTGTGCAACCTAAGCACGTGTCACCACTGCTTGACACCGAAAAATTGATTGACCGCAAAACGTCTGTCTGACTGTCCGTCTCCATGTGTGGCCGTCTGTGGGTAACGCTAGCGCCTAAATCTGCCCATTTTCTCCAAAATTGATATTCCCTAATCGATCTGAATGAACTCGAGCTTTGGGAGTTCCAAACGGATATTTAGATTTTTTCATGGTACTTAACACGAAGCCTCAAAAACCTTTTTAAACTTTTCTCAAAAAATGAGCCCAAATGTTTTGATTAAGCCTCGGATAGAATGAAGGACGCTTAAGAGAATATGTGCGATGGAATCCCATAATATTTCGAAAATTGCAAAAGTTCAATTTTTTTCGGCGTCTTTCTACAACTACAATACTAAAGATTGACATTTTTTCCAGAATGTACTTTGAAAAAAAAAAACGAGCATTTTCGCGTAGTTTTTACTTTAAACGCGATTTAAAAAATATATCTGTTCTGAGAATCAGTCCAAACTTTTTCCATGGATGCAGCAAAGGACACCTAAAAATTTGTGTCTATTTGTTGAACTCTCTGAGTTTTCAAAAAGTGCAAAAATTGGAAATAATGTGAGGAAGTATGTGCACCACTAGTTTTAACCAGACCTACATCTTTAATTTGAAAATATATATTTCTTTATCATTGCCATCTACTCAATATTTGATGTTTAAATTATTCAAAGATAACTTTTTCAAAACATTATTAGGACTGGTATAATTTTGAATCAAATATTTACAATTTCCCGAAAATTTCTAAACAAGATTTCTCTAAAAATCACTCAAAATCTTATCTTTAAAAATGTATTTATGATGGAGCACATTAATTTACAAAGTTATGTGACCATTAGCACCATTTTGTTTAAAATGTTTGAATTTCCAAAAATTACTAATACCTTATGTAGGTCAACTTATTAAGGATATCTCGCATGTTAATAAAGTATTTATATTACAGGATATTTTATAACTCTTTTTCTTTCTTTTTTTCTTTTTCTTTTTGTGGAAACAAATGCTTCAACTAATTCCTTAAGATTTTTCTCAAAATCTTGAAACTTTTTCTGAAAATATTTGTCTTTGTTTCAATAGAAAGTATGTTTGTTTATTTCCGAATTTTTCATTTTTATTTGTTTTTGTAACATAACATTTTTGAAATATAATATTATATTTGGGAGGAGTTCACTCCTCCTAACAATGAATAGAAAAATACATTTAAGTATAGACCTATTTCTGATGTCTTAGCCACATATTCTACATTTCAACATGTATTACAATTGTTTTTGTTAAAAAATATTTCATCTTTATAATTACATAAAACAGAAAATCAGCTTTTTACACACCAACTTTTTGAGGGTCATATCTTTTTAAACGTTTATCAGTAGGAAAGATTAACATGTAAAACATTTTTTCATCACTTACAAAATATCCAAAGGGTCACTAGATCTTCAATAAAAATTGAGAGAGTTAGTGGATTAGGCATACTCAATATTCATTAGGTAATGCAAAAAAGAGAGCAGTGACATTTTTGGCAATGAGATGGATTTGCCAAAGAGCCTAGCAAATTAATCTCTGTTTTGAGTTTGAGTTTTATTGAACAAATGTTTTCCATATATGTCTTTGTTTTCATGTGATTTTTCTCTGTCAATATTTCATAAGTGAGAAAACATAAGTTTATATCATGTTTGACAACAAATTAATGGTAGAGAAGCTGAAACACCATAAGTACATCTATAGTTCAAAGTAATTATTTTTCATCTAATAATACCAAATCATTAAATCTATTGAACAATCTAACTTTGACGCATTCCACCTTCAGATAAATAAATTTTGACAAAAAACAAAACATTTTAGCTGGGTTAATTGGCAAAGGTTTTTGATAAAATAGTTGTATCACTCATTGCAAAAAAATATTTTGTAGACCTCTTTAGTGCATCTGTGGTAATGAACATGTTCCAGTTAGATTCCTAATAATTTCTAAACACCAGACACACATGTGCCAAGATATTTCCAGTAAAATTCATTTACTGCATATTTGTTTTTACATCACTATCTGGGCTTTAGAAATAGGATGAGAATAACATAAGACTCATTACCTTCTGTATCATTTTAATAATGCAATCATAGTTTTAAGAGATAATTTTTTTTTACCAATTTATTAATAATTTACAATTTTATTAACAAAATATTATACATTTAGGGGTGTGTTTTTTTATAAAGTAATACGTGGAATTTATAATTTACTGGGGGAGAAAGTATCTTTGAATGAAGGTAAGTAAATAATATATTTCCTACATTAATTAATATAGCAAATTTCAAATTTCTTTATCTTCACTGAACAATTAAATTTAAAAAATATAATTAACAATTTTCTCTAATTAAGCTAGACCACCTTTGTTGATATGCACTTTGTTCTAGTGCACATGAACAATATCAATATGAATAAAATATTATATTATTCTTTTCTTGAGTTTTTTTATTCCATTGCATTCAAATCACAGAAATATAAATATTATAAAGCATTTGAACAGTAAATGAAACTGCCTTCAATAGGTGATAAAGAAATTATAACCAGTGTTATATACTCAATTAAAAAAACAAGGAATTGGAAAAGTATTTCTAAACATTTTTTCTTAATGAAAAATAATATTTGAAATGCTGAACTGGGTGAGTATGTTTAGTGAAAGTTTTAATCCATTTTATTTCCTGTTAGGCTGCATTGTTGTCCTGTTTTCCTGGTACCATATTAGAAACAAAGTAAAACAGAGATATGTTTTTGCACATTTGCTCTCCTCTGATGATTTCCCAAAATGGCAGAAAGAAGAATAATTTAATACGATTGTTTCCAATTCTTTTCATTATTCACATTAGAAGAGTTTCATTATAATCTGCAAAAGAAAAACATAAGAAAATTACAGGTTGGTAATGTAAATCATAAGAAGCGTGATGGTTTTCATTGGCAGAAATTTATTTTAATCTCTTGTGTACATGGTAGTGATAAATTAGACCTACAATATGAATTAATATGCCTTTATTCTCTGACTAATTGTTCAGCACCAAGTATGCATGAGAAATAAGTGCTGAGTTACAAAATCCATTCATATGAAACTACAATATTTATTTAGCAATATGTGTATTGCATCAAGAATTAATGCAAAACAGAATGTGCTTAAATGATCTTGTTATGAAAAGAATTGTAGAAAATGTATGTAAGTGGATTAAACATAGCTAATGTAGCTTAATATTAAGATTGTAGATTTTCATTACATTTAAAATTTCTTCTTTTTCATTATCCTTTGGATAGCCTTGCGAATATCTTCCTCCAGGTTTTCACTTCCAGGTGGATGAAGCCTCATCTGAAAAATTAGAACTGAAAACTGTTCACAAGTTTCCAATTGGGTTTTAATAATACTTATGTCTACATACAATTTTCAAAATTACAATTGTTTGACTAATTTTTATGAATCTGTATAATTAGTATATTGCCTTACTGAATAAATACAATATGTTCACTAAGAATTGGATATTCAATAAAAGTTACGTAAACTGTCTTGTAAACAATGATAACTTTATAAATAATTTCACATGCATGATAATAATACTTATATCAAAATGAGAATGAAAAAATCAATGAATGGGGACACATGAAAAATAAAATTGAACACAGAATGCTTTGTCTCATTTAATGTTGGAATCATGAAGAAAATACAATCAGAACCTATGTTTAATTCTATGATATACCGTTCCATTTACATGTCAGTGCTTGAATCTTAAAAACACAAACAAAATAGATGTAATTTGCTAATATAAATTATCTTCTATGTGAAGATTCTTTTAGCTTCAGAAGCTAACCTCACAATCTGTTAAGTACTGTTTCATTCACCAGAGTTTTTCTCAAATTTTGTTTTTGAATCAGTTTATGGGTATTGCATCATATTTTTTTAACATAGCATTTCTCTCATTTTTACAACTTTGCTTTACAAAAGATGTTTAAATTCACCTTTCCTGAGTATGACTAAAACAAAAAACTGAATGCAAATTATAAGCGTAAATTTTGAAATCCAGTGTGTTGAAAATCTAATAATATTTTAATGTTATTTGACTTTGACTATTAAAATGTTGTATTTTACTCTTTAATATTACCAATGCATGAAATAAAATTGATTCTTGGAGTGATAAAATTATTTATTTCAGATGTCAAATGTTTCCGCGGCCACAGTCATGATTTGGGCTGTCCGGCCTTCAAAGTGGCGTCACGTTGGTAGCCCAGATCATACTTTATTTCTTATCTTTTTCTCCCCCCTATTCCAACATCTTTAAGTTTCTTAACCTCCACTTTCCATTCTTACATGCCAGTTAATATTTTGTTCTGTTAGATGATCTGATGATGAACTGTTTATTGAATTAATACATTCATGCATCTATACAGTAAGCTACTTATATGATATTTCAACTTATTTTAGTTTTATTTATTGGACAATTGACTTCCTTTCACATGTCCAATACCATATGTATTTCATACAATTTCATTTATTTCTCGTTGTTTACTTACAGACTCACGCCTGAAGATGAGACAAATCTGGCCACGAGACCTTGGGAATTATATTTTAAATAACTCTCTTATTAATTAATTTTATTATTTTAATTTAATTATTCTCTTTTGATTATGTTGATTGTCTTTAATTGTTTGACACAATTTATTTTAAAATAGATATTACAGAGCTGGCCCGGATAGCTGATGCTGAAGGGCCTTTGCTGCCTCGTGCCTGAAGGGTCGCAGTTTTGAGTCCTGCTAGGGGCATGGATGTTTGTGTGTCTGTATGTATGTATTTGTCCATTCATCCTTCATCATCTCCATCAATCCATTCCTCATTCCCCCAAAACTAACAACCTTGGGAAAAAAAAAATGGATTCAGAATGGAAATGCTGATCCCAAAAGGTCACATGCTCTTACCCCTGAGAAAATATGACTGGGCCTTGGCGAGTATGATTGAACATTTGCATGGTCCTACAATGACAAATTCACAACAGAAATAAGTCTGAAGTTAGTCAAGTTTGTGAATTATTGCAATAAGTTAATTTTGGATTCTAAACATTTTCAAAATTGACTACAAAATATATTTATTTTATATATTATTCTGAATTCAATCTTCAAGAACTATGCAATTTTGAAGACATTATAGATGTTTAATTGAAACTAATTCAAAGTATACAATTAATATCAAAATACTACAAATATTTAGTTTCAAAATATATATTAACATAAATCTAAGATATGATTTCTGAGGTTTTTGTTCTGCCAGGGCCCAGGACATTTGAATTCATACGAGTTCCACTAATCATTGCAAAGTTAACTTCTAAATAAAAATATGCACTAGTTACTTCATACGTGGAACATTTGTATGGTTCGTAAGGTTCATTTTTAATTAATGAAATTTATTATTAAATTGGCATCTTGTTTTTATCAAGTATCAAATTATTATTGCAGGTTTTTGTGAAACTAGTGTAATTACTCCAAAAGTTTTTTCTCAATTGCACTTCATTTTATTATCATAAAAAATAAAGTTTTTAACTATAAAACAGTAATCTTAGATGAGAAATCGTAGATTGTAGAGAATACAAAGAGATTTGTAATACTACTTTTGTGGCATTAAGCTATGTCAACAATTACAATAAAAATAATACTTTGACAAAACTACAAGAAAGTTTGCACACCTGAAAGGCAAATATTGAAATAGTGATCATAAATAGTTAAAAAGAACAATGACAACTAATAACAGATTAAGGAATCACAGAAACTATGAGACAAGATAAGGTTATATACACAACTTATTTGAATATGATTAAAGTACTTATTAAATTTATTTTCAGATTAACCAACATTAAAAGAAAAATAGTATGCATTCTGTTTTATATTGTACAATTGTATATATGTATGCCAGAAGAATAAAATAAAATGAAGAAGAAACAAGAAAATAAATTGATTTGAGCAAAGGCAAAACTATTTCATATTGTTGAACATGCATGCATTCATGCATTTTATTTCATTTTTAAGCCCAGTTCTAATAAAACAAAAAGAGCAAATCATTTACAGTGAAAACATAAGGTGAAACCATTTATGTCATTTTTAATCTTGAATATATTCAAGAAACAGCTAAGAACACACTACAGATGATTGTTAGTTCTGTTCCTACTAGTTGAAAATAATATACAGACAGGTTGTATTCTATAACACAGACATTTGCGTTTTTTCAAACAAATCTTTTATACAAAAGACATATTTATACAGAAAAAATTTATGAAATAAGAATTAAAAACATTATTTAAAAAAAATTGAAATATATGCTAAAATATAGGATATAGTGTAAAAATCAGATATAGATTGACAAATAAACAGAACAAAGAAGATGAGCAGCAAAGCATGTACAAAAAATTAGACTAAACCTACATATTTGAAAATGTAAGTTTTCATATGGTAGAAGGATATATGTACAACATAATCAGAGCTGAAATGTACACAAAATAAAAGAAAAAGTTAGAAGATCTGTAAAAGACACACAAAATAAGGCAGGCAGCAGAGAAAGTGCGGGACAGAAGCCACCACAGGGACAGTTTACAATGAAGAAGCTGTGAAAAGATATGGATATGATGTAATACCGTGATGTATAAATGTGTTAATTTCTATGAAATTAACTATGACTTAGTAATCTTCTGCAGAAATGTCACGACCAAGGTCTCCTTTTCCTTCAGCCTTCCGAGTGAGTCTCTTCTGTAAAAGAAACAAGTTAGTAAATTTATTAATAAAGCTCCATCAAATGTCTGCCTTCAGTGAGTTGTTATAAAGAACAGCATTTAGAAATCATTATAAATTATTGTGAAAAACTGAAGTTTATTGAGCAATACATCTGGGTTGAACTAAAGTTATGTGATTATTTATAATTGTAATGCCCAAAGCTCTGAACATGTATTTCCTAGTAACCGCATTTATAAGAGCATGATATAAAACTGCCTTCTCCATTAATGGAAATTCTTTTATTGTTTTGATGTATACTTGTCAGTTATGTAAAAATTTGTGTTAATAACTTTGCTGATAGCGAGTAGGCTTTGTTAACATATTTAGTATTCATGTTGATTTGTAAGGAGTATTAATTTAGCAATTGGTACTTGAGGGGTGATGATTTACTTGCAGAAACTTATACCATTAATATACTTGTGGCAAAAATATTTAATTTGTTTAATACATAATTAATTAATTCATTCATTCATTCATTTAGTCAGATGGAAAGAATTACAATTCAAGAGTGAATAATGACCCAGAAGTCTGCTTTAGTCCGAATAATCTTAAATGATGCTACATATAGTTTTTGGGTACATGTAAAGTGAAATTGTGTTATGTAACCAATTTGATAAACTAATTAGATACACAAAAATAGTTATTTATTTAACAAGTCCTCTAAATTAGTCCTTAAAGTCTAATATTGAACATATTGGATACAATGTTTTTTGTTATTTCTAGTTATTCAAAACAAACATATAACACTTGTATGAGCTAAGAATTGTCATTACTCTCAATGTTCTGTAGCAAGGGTTGTTGGTACAGCGTCTTCACACTGTTTTTAAATATCAATCCCAGGGCAAGGGGACAAAATGGGACAATGGAGACAAAAGGAACAAAATAAGTCAAGGGGCAAAGGGGCAAAAATGAGAAAAGTAGAGCAAAGGGGCAAATGGGACAAGGAGGATTAAGAGATACACGTGACAAAATGGGATAAGGGGACAAAATAGGACAATGTGAGGGAAGGGAACAAAATGGGACATGGTGGACGTTTGGACAAATGGAACAAGGGGACTAAATGAGCCAAGGGGGTAAAAGGAAAAGGGGAAGAAATGGGACAAGTGGCACAAAATCTTCAGAATTGATTTCTTGTAATACTAACGAAGATAAATGTTAAGGCATCAAGAGGCATTACGTTCAGTGGAATGTTCAAAAATTGGAACTTCAATATATCTATACCAAAACAATTATAAAAGTATATTTTATTTACTTTTATTCCCAAAAATTATTTTGTGGCAATGACATATTTATTCAAAGATTTACGAGCTTTGGTAAAATCTAAACCCGAAAGTCCGCTAAAATATATTTGATGGACACTTGAGCACTTTAACAACCATTACTATGGACTTAATGCATTGTTTAGATGGTTGGTGGCTAAGGAGCTAGGCGTGTGATTACCAATATAAATAACACAAATATATTTATTATTAAAATAAGTGCTTGTTCACAGTAATCAAATAATTTAAACTATATTAACAAAATTGTGGTACACACTTATTTGATCTTTAATCTGTATATTGTTACATATAAATTAAATAAATAAAATGAAGATGAATTATCTTAAGTTATCATGAACATTCATCTGCATAAAATCATTGCCCAATCTATGCAACATGTTTAGGGTTCGCAGAACGAAATTTGTAACAGAACAGGGGTTACATTTATTTCAGATTGCCACAATCTCTGATAAGGGAAATTGACAGGCCTAAATTAATACATACTCACAAGATTAAAATCAATTCTTCAATGATATTTGTGAAATAGTATATAAGTATGCTAATTTTAAGAGGAAGACAGGTTTACACACTTTTATATTGTGGTGAATTCTCTATGATTTTATGTGATTGATTACATGTTTTCATTTATGCAAATACATTTTTTAACAAGCCAACAATACAACCATAATATTTCATCATCATTTTCAGATTCTTCATTCCAGAAGATCGGTTGATTTATGACTTTTAGCCACTGGCATTGTCATGCGAACGTTTATTCATGTGTATATGATTTATTACTAGTTTGAAGAATCTAATGATTGGTAGATAGTCATTTATGAGGAATAAAAGCAAATTACAGTTTGTACAGTGATGTTCCTGAATATTCTGCACAGACTACACAACAGGTCATCACATACATTTAAAAAATCCAAGAAATTATTTTTAATTATATTTTACAATCAAAGCACATCACTAATGTCACCAAGAAGCCCCGTGCTTACCATAATTCGGTGCTTTTCTTTGCAGGCATATTCTGATTCATCAACATCATTGTAACAATCTGACTTGTAGTCAGGAGGGAGAGGTTTTCCTTCCAGTTCACACAATTTGCTTAGAGGCTTTGCTCGGACAATCATTTTATCGAAACCTGTTGGCTTTTGTTGGGGGCAATAAAATACATCTGGTGTCTTTTTATCGTAGACTATGGATTTCCTCATCATGTCTCCGGCCACAGCCATCCCAACAGAAACCTAAAACATTAGAGCACAAATAAAAATATGATTGCAAGAACAATTAATAAATTAATTTAATTAATGCAGGGCTGTCTCAACAGCAATAGAGGATTTTTGCAAAGGATTGTAATGGAACTCCTATCCATTTGTGGGATTAAATAAAAATTTCAGTAAATGATATGTACACATTTATTTTGTAAGATTTTTTTATTAATTTTGATTAACAAATTATATACCAATATAAAATATTTATATGAAAATATATTCCACATAATCAGAGGCACACCCAGGATTTTTCTTAGCGAGAGGGGGCCGGGGATATTCATATATAGTGTTCAGCCGACTTCCTGTTTTCTTATAAAGAATTTATTCTGTATTCTTCTGACTATAATATATATTTTAATTTGTTGACTTATAGTGAATATTTATAACAAAAACACTGATATATTGAATGGCTTTCATTAGTATAGGAAATTCATAGACATGTGCCATTGGCTTCTTAGGGGGGGGCTAATCATCGGTCTATCATTGCTATGTATCATTGACATCTTCCTACAACTACAATATAAAAGATAAACATTCTAAAAAAATTAAATCTATTCTTCAAAGACAGATCTTGAAATTAGGTCACATATAACGTTTTGGAAAATATGAGTACATTTTTCATAATTTTTCATGAAATTTTCTCCTTGTATGTATCAAACGATGGTTAAACTAGGTGTGTTAAGACAGCACACATTTTTTTGCCCATACTTCAGCAAATTTATGCGAAAAGCACTCAAATTTTCGAAAAGTTGTAGATGACTATCAAAATCTATCTTTAAGGAATGTACCTTATTAAGGGAAAAATCTATATATTTAATATTTTAGGTGTAGGAAGACGCAGAAAAAAATTGCATTTTTGCAATTTTCGAAAAATTAGTTTTAAACGGAAATGAGTCCTGTATCATTCTTGTAATCATCCTTCACACTATCCAACAACAAAATTTAATTATAAACGATGCACCTATTTTTTTCAAAATTGAGAAAATGTCCCAGGGGCTTCATGTGAACTACCCCCCCCCCCTCAAATTAAAATATCGATTTCTAATTCAAGGGGCCGCGACATCAGTCAGATACTTCGGGGAATATCACTTATGGAGAAAATCGGCTGAATGGTTTTAGTCGCTACCGTTGTTCACAGACGGACATACGTTTTGCCGTCAATCGATTTTTCGGTATCAAGGACCCACAAAACATTGCTTATCGTCCGGATGGCTGAGATTGCTAAGGCAGTAATGCTGTAGCGACCTCGGACTGAAGAATCGCGGATTCGAGTCCCGTTTCGGGTATGATTATATTTGTGTTCGTCCTTTCACCCTCATCCTCACCATATCACATCATACTGTTAACCCTATCGTTAAGTTCCTTCTTAATGGTGAGAGTGTAAAAATAACGTATCCAAATACACAGCTTACATTTATTCTTGCATTACACCCCTTAAACGCTGAACTTATATGATTTAGTTAGAGAGATCTTACGTTACGATGCAATCGCAATATTCCAGGGGCCCCGTTCATTTTACAAGCTTGCTCTTGGTTGCTTTGGTTACAACAGGCGCGAGGCCAAAGGTATGTGATGCGTGGGGAAACAACAGCGCCATCTGCACATGTGCCACTTACGTATTCTAGTAATGGCTTCTTTCCCCTACAAATCGGTCCCAAAGTAAAGTTCTTATACTGCGGTTTTCGCAATTCTACGCCTGGCAGGTATTAGTTGTTAACAGTTTCATCCAATCGGGAGCTTGAACATTACCATAGTGACGTCTTTGTGACGTTCAAGCTCCCGATTGGATGAAACCGTCAACAGCTGCTACCTGCCAGGGGCAGAACAGCGTAAATCGCAGTATGGGTGGTACATTAGAGATATTTTGCGATTGAAATCCAGTGACATCTGTCGTACGAACAGCTGGGACGCGGTGATTCAATTGGGAGCTTCAGTTCCAAAACTTAAGTCGCAACGAAGCTCCCAGTTGGATAACCACGTCCAGCTGATCAAAAGTCAGAAGTCACTCAATTAAAATCGATGTATAGTAACTAATTGACTTCTCGGAGTTGCCCGGGTTTTTTATCACATTCGTCTAATAAATCCGCCCGCCCAGTCTGCTCTACTCACTCTTCCTGCCCCTCCCTCTTCGCCGAACTACACCACGGGTCGGCCAGCAACTACATGCTCTGCAGGTTGCATGAAACTAAATTTTGCAAGAAAACAAATTTTGGGGTAACATTTTGAATCGCACCCCCTCCCCTTCATTTTGCCATGACAAACCAAACGTCTTCGTGGGAAATTGGGGAGCAACCGATCCTGTGAGTAGAAACGTTTTTAACATACACTGACGTACATGCCCATGTTTTCACGTTGATAAAATATATCATTTTAATTAAGTATGGTTTTATCAAGAGTTCCCTCTCTATGAGATTTTGAAAACACTTCACGACAAAGAAACAACCACGTGTTAAACACCCTTAAATTTCATTGAAAGGAGTTACCACGGAATTATAGTGGATCATATCTAAATTATTTGACTGTATAATGTTAGATATATTAAGGAAGTGAAATGTTTAGGCCATTATTAAATACTTAATCATTCCACCTCCCTTTGAAAAATAAACATACACTCTCGTGCAACAAAAAATACGTCTATAAAATATAATAAAGATATTACGAGTTTGTATTTTTGTATCCGCTAAAAGTGGGCTCTCCCTCCCCCGTCCACTAATGGCGCTGCGAGCACGTGCCCTGGCTGCTCCATCTACTTACGTCACTGCTGCTAAGGATAGGAGACGCTCAGAGGTTTACACTAACCAGCTATTAGTCACAGTCTTACGGCATTTCACACGTTGGTTCATACTCCAGGCATGACTTTGCGAAGTAGACCCCGCCACAACCTCTCAGCATAGGCGTGCGCACCCTAAAGCAAAAGGGGGGTCAACTACAATTCAGAGCCCCCTTTTCCCTTAAACATTTTTATTTACTTATGAGATTTTCACTTCTTTTTCTTATTCTTCTTCTTTAGCTCTGAAGCCCTTTGTAGGCCTCGGCTTCATGCACAACAGCATTTCATCTTCTTCTGTCATCTGCTACTTCCTTCCAGTTTATCACTTGCAGCACATCATCTTCCCTTCTCATCTTTTGGTCGGCCTCTCTTCTGATTTGAGAAGAGGTTACCCTTTTATATCTTTTTAGGCATTCTTAATTTCGGCATCTTTCCTGTGTGTCCCAACCGTCTAATCATTTGAGACTTAATGAGTCTTACAATATCTTTTCCTCCTAAAATTACATCGACTTCAATCATCACGCCTGTATCTTCAAGTGTGTGATTCCTCGCTCATTTAAAAAAAACGTTTATTTTCTTCGTGCATGCTTGCATTTTTTGATGATTTTTAAGGGAAATTCAGGTGCTTGGGGGTGTGACGGATTAGCTTACTGCCCTCTAAACCCCCAGTGCGCGAGTTCAATCCCGGCCGGGCCGAGGTGCCCGGATTTTCGAAGGGTGGAGAATTCTCAGTAGCCATTCCATGGTTGTCATTATTCGGGTGGCCGAAAGCCAATATTACAATTATTACAATTCATTTTGATCACTCTAAAATACTTTCTGGCAATCACTAAATGACCAGTACACATCCTTCTTCTCAAGATAAAACCTAGCTTTGTTCTTCTTATACAGGAATGATGGCTGGTGTATGTATGTGTGTATGTATGTGTGTGAGTGTATTTGTGTGTGGAATGATGGCTGGTGTATGTATGTGTGTATGTATGTGTGTGAGTGTATTTGTGTGTGCGAGCGCGCCCGAGAACTTAATTAACAAATACATTTAAATTTCCTCCCACCTCAATTTAAAGGTGATTGTCAAAAAAGTTAACATTATATTTATCAATGCGTTATGACGAAATATTGTTTTGGGTTTTGGAACACCTCTTTCTCATTTTTATATAGCGTATTTGGACAGTTTTCGATGCCCTAAACTTATTTTGTTTTCGATGCACTAGATTTTCTTAAGTATTCTTCAATACATCTGTTGTCAGTCGAACTTTCATCAAATTGTCGAGTAAAGCAGTCGTCTTGTGCAGAAGTATTTCCGTCAGGCGCTCAACACACGTACGCTGGTGCATTTACCACCCCCTCCTCCACATCGCATTTCGTGATGTCAGGGAAGAAGAAAAATGCGGGGTACAAAAAGATGATCGGAATGAAACGGAACGAAAGAAGACCATTTTACGTGCTCAGTTACCATGGAAGGTTTCCCATGGTCATTCTTATGCAGTCAACATTAATAACCTCATTATCCAATATACTTACCAACAGACATACCGCCAAAAGGTTCAATTTCGCCATGGCTGTATCTGAAAATAGAGAGAACTGTTAATATCAACCTCCAAGAGAATACGATACACTTCAATGGAAGCATAATCGCCCAATATTTTTTGAAAAAAAGAAGATATTTACTTTTAAAATCCCCTTGAATTAAATTATTCAACTATTAGTTGAGTTTTAAATGAGATAATGATTTGAATTTCTATAAGGTGCTCAGTATAGTTAGTACTAATTAAAAACAAAAAAAATTGTGATCATAACCATTGCAAAGGATAATTATGGGCGCAAAATGTCGATAGTTACAGTAACAATAATTTACACCCCAACTATCTACTATTATTTTATATCATGAAATTGAACTATTTATAAAGCAAAAGTACAATTTTTCGCTGGCATGAGAAAATGTGTATTCTTGTCACAGAAACAGGTGGAAAACCCAATTGACACAAAACAATATCATTGTTCATTGTTCTCTTTCTATAGATATGGGGCCACAGTAAACGTTGATAATACAGTTAATTAAACAATAAATAACACTCATTTTCTCTTCCTGAGTACAAAACCACTAGAAAGTAATTTCCCAATGTGAAATTTTTAGCCATTCAGGGTGGACACAACCTCCTATGTGTCTGAGATGACAATGAAAACAAATAGCAATTATAATGCTTCTTATAAAACTTTTACTGTTAATTCTTGTATATTTTATATCATAGTTGCTGGAACTGATCAGAAGTTGGATATCGTGGATAATGGTCCAAGTTAAGTAACTCGTAACGTACCTCACTAAAGATTTCTATTGAAAGGCTGCGTAATTAATTTCGGCGGAGGCATAAAGCAAGCATTAAAGCAAGAGGGTAAAACACTACTGTAATAATGAATACTCTCGTATAATATAAACAATACATCAGTATCAGTAATTCATGTGTTCGGTTTTGTGACTAAGGGTAAAGTGTCAGTAGTTCAAGGTTAAAATACATCAGAGGACATTTCACGAACGTCACTCATTATTTCATAACGCGCTTGGAAACAACACGACACAAAACATACGAAGGTTTTTTAGTTCTCACACGTCATCCTAATGCTAATCTATCTAACACATCAATTTACATCCAAAAGAACTCATCTTACTGCGCTATTAATTTCAGCTTTATTCGGTGACTTCTTTCTAATTTAATCGGATAGTATCAGACACTGGTAACAAATGGTATGGAGATCGGAACGCAGTTTTTTTTTCTGTAAATTCACACATCAAAACTTATGTTTTTGAAATAGTTTGGAAAATAAAGAAAAATAACGAAGAAAAATTCGCGGCTTTGTTTCGAGAAACATTGGAAGGGAAATGTTCAATTTCTAATGCCAGTCGCATGTTTTTCTTTTTGAATAATTAAACATGCAATTATAATTTTGCTGTTACGAAAAAGAAATATCAGATACATCAACATATATAATCGCTGCACCAGAAAAGTTATACATCTCCAATCGTCATTAAATGAAGAAATATGTTAAGAAAATATTTTATTTTTACAAGAAAAAATTACAAAGATAGTTCGCAAGGCAGCCGGAAAGTAGATCAAAACATTTCGCTGTGGAATTAACGTCTCTGCTTACTACGTTAAAACCGCTTTCCTGCAATGTGAAAACGTTTGAAATGTGCCGTTTATCTTGTGCATCGAATAAAATTTACGAGTAGTTTTTGTATTTTTTACAAACATAACTAATTCTTAGAAGATTTCAGGAAAAGCACTTGCCAGCTGAGGTGAAAAGTTTCCTGGAACGCAAATGTCATCCACCACCGGTGAGTTAACTTAGTCTTTACATACAACGGAGATCAACATCCAAGCAAATGAATCACTTTAAGCTGAGTCGTGCTCTTTGAAGGTCGTTTACTTGTCCAACTTATCACCGCTCGTACAGTCTTTGTCCAAAGGCAGTGCACTATCATCTAGAGCGGAGATTGGCAAGTTAGTTCCGTTTAAGTAACGGGTTGCTTTTAAATACAGTTAATCCATCAAGCACTCTCAGACTTTGCTTTGTCTTCCACACGTATTTTGGGCAATTTCTTTTAATATGTGATTACAATGGCCACTATAATAAGCAGTTGTAGTTGTGATAAGCAGAAAACAGTACACTTTCCCTTGAATCTATAATAAAATATTTCGTTGCTTTTATAATAGACGTACACAACAGGAACATGTAATGTTAAAGAAGAACGTTTTAGGTATGATATTGAACTAATTTTCTTATTTTTCCATACACTATTTATTTTGGGTGTTTTTTTTAAAAAAACAAAAATTGAATTCGATTTTAAAGTACGTATATTTGAGTTGGGGCAGAGGCCCCAAAGCTCAAGAAACCGTGCACATATTGCATTTCCCCCTTAGTATGTCACACAGTTTTTTACATTAAATAAATAAATTTGAGAATGATCCTGCATCATGTCATTTCATCCCAAGTCATGTCAGATTTTTAGCAGTAAATTTCAAAAGTTGTGAGGCTACGTTGATGAGGAAAATAAATGCTCAAAGCAAATTCATTGCAAAAAAAACTCAAATTTGTTTAGCAATCGAATGTTAAAGATGACTTTTTTTGCGCATTCCCGTATCAAAATCCTGCTAAACTTCTTTTCACGCCTCCTTGTCATGCAGGGTTTTAACTTTTTTCTCGCTGTACGTTCTCTGCCCTGTTATCTGATCGCGACAATGAAAAATTAATTCGTTACCTTGAATTAACTGATGGAGGGACAAAGGAGAGGCAAAATTCGTGCGAAAAAGTAATTCTTATTTTTCGTTGCTTCTTCCAGCCATTAGTTGATATCAGCAAAGCAAGTTTATATATGACGCACAAGTGTATCCTTCCGATACCTGAAGGGCATATTCGAGAGTACAGTGTTAGTATATTGGAATGGGCATTATAATTTCTTTCCGTATTGTTGAGGTATAAAAATGTGACCACGTAGCTTAATATCATTCTGTCATGCTACTGAATGTTTCACGTTTGAGCAGTGTCCGTGTGGGTATCCGAATCTAGTCACGTCTGCAAACCTTCCATTCGGTTTAAACGACAGTGAAAAGGTGTAGGGTAACTCCCCACTGAGAATGGGAGAGAGATGGCGCCAATGGCCATCTGCTAAAATTATTTCCTGTTTATATACTCAGTAGGAATGTGCTTGTTTTCAGGTGGGCTAGAAGGTGCAGCTTTACGTGTTTTTGTATTGACGAGCTTTCTAGCCTATTTGCGTTGGTTTGTGCCTGTATTTGTCCATGGCCGACGAGGATTGTGATGATCAGGGAAGCTAGGAAAATAGGTTTCATAACTTAAAACATTTAATAAAATAAAATAATTTAACATAAATTCAATTAAATTATCCTGTGTTTTGACTGAATGAGGTGTCTGTGGGGTGTGTGCATTCACGAGTACACGATCGGAAAAATTCACAGTTGCTTACTGTTTATCAACCGATAGTCTTATATATACTGATCCATTCTTCTAAAATGCTGATTTAAACTACTGTTTACGTGTCTGAACTCTTTGAGAAGGCCAACTTTGAGTGTGTAGAGAGTGAAAAATATATAGATCAAACAATATTCATGTCACGAATACATATGTGATAAACTTGGAAATAAATATAACAGAAACCGGACAAGAGGAAAAATACTTAACGTAATATTTTGCAACTGTAAGGAGTTGATATTTATTTCATAATTTAAACATATTATAATTCTTGAGTAGTTTGCGAAGTTACGCTGCCGATGAAAATCGATAGAGAACGGATTCGTCCATTAACTAAAACGCGAAATTTGTTCCGTGTTGTGAGTGGATGTAATGCCTATGTTATGTGAGGAGTCACGGGTGAAAGGTTGGAAATTTTGGCAGCGTTTCTTACTGTTACCCAACCGTCTGAGTAGTGGATATCTTTCAGTTTTCGCATGTTATCGTCTGTGTACAAGAAAAATGACATATTTAAAAAATCTTCCTTCTTGAGTTATACATGCGAAGAAATATCAGAAAGTAGTATATTCTAATTATAAAACACCTTCATAAATACTATTTGTAAGAAAGATAGAGTAAAACACTATCTTTAGCCATGAAATAAATAGCTCAGTTCAGATTATTATTCGTTCTCCTGCAAAATGACCATTTTCCAGATGCGGTACCTTTCTTGTACATTGACGATACTTTATATGAACTTTTTTTAAGGTGTGAAGGCATTCTTAAAATCGGTTTTGAGTGTGGAGAGAGTAAAAAGTGCAGTGCGACCAGTGTCCATGTCATGAATGAGTTTTAATGTACTATATAGATAAACACGTTTTAGTTTCAAAAGATTCATGCAGTTTGATCATAATAATTTGAAACCATCAGCAACACCGAAACCACGACAAACAGCATAAATGAATTTCCTATTCGTATATAGTTCAATATTTTTGACACCCTATACGAACGTGTACGAGATGACAATTTTGGACGATCTTATTTTGTCTTTTCTCCGACCTTTTATTATCGGAGGGTGCAAAGTCTTGCAACTCACGAGGCTGACATATTTACAGTCTTTCTTATATTAAAATGATCGTTCCAATTAATTTCTTGACATTTTGTTTAAAAAAGAACGAGAAAACATAAATTCCCATTGAATAATAATGCAAAGACCGAACTACAACAATCAGAACATTAAGACATTGATTCATAATATGGTAACGTTGTTGATTTTAATCTCATTACTTATTCAAATATTCTCTTCTATTTCTGAGGAACTCAACTTCATATTGACCGAAAAGCACGAAGCACATGTTGTTTGTGATGAAAAGGGAAAATGATACAATCGATTTCTTATCTTTTATTTATTATTATTATTATTATTATTATTATTATTATTATTATTTTGTGACGAGTGTTATGCAAATAGGTAGTTCATTCCTCGAAGCCTGAACTCCGCAGTTCTCTACAAAGGCAGTCGCATTGAAACAATTTATTTTTCCTGCAAAGTGTGTATTTTACTTAAGTGGGCGTAAATAAGTGTCAATATCAATGATAACATTTACTAATTGTTCAGAGTTCTACTCGGTTGGAGGGCAATTTGTCGAAGGAAAAGTAGGCATTATCTTAATGACGTATTACTCACTCGGCATATTTTCTTTCTGTCGCTTTAAGTTGTTCAAAGGATAACAAAAACAACTACGTTAATGTTCTGTTGTCAAAAAAATGTAGAAAGTTGAGAACATCAGTACTTGTTAACATTCGTTACGGAACTATTTTCTGGTTACTCTGGAATAGAAAGCGAAAAATACTCCTTCTACCAACATTGCCAACATAAAAATATTAGAAAAATCCATAATACAGAACCTTAACGCATGAGGTTCATCATTAATCACGCTAACTTTCCTTTTACTCATGCTAGGCTACTAGAACATTAAAAAATGTTTGTTTCCACACACATACACACACACAGACATAACACACAAACACACCCAAAACAACATGGAAAATTTATTTTGAAATGTTCCTAAGTACGTGATATTTCAAGTCTTTCACGGCCTCTGAAGGATATAATATGCAGAAATGTCTAAAATCATTGGAAATTGAAAATTTGTATTTTATATTTTTTTAAAAAAATGATCGATTCACTGTTCCTCAAACCTAATCACGTTTCACGAAAACAATAAATCACATTTCGAAAAAAATGTAAGTGAAGTGTAAATAACATGCTCGATTTATATAATGGAGAGTTCATATCATTTCATATTTCATTTCAAAAAAATTTCTATCCAAATTAGAAGACATAACTTGAAAAACGGATTTTTAAAAATATTTCTAATTTAAAAATGGTAACAAATTTTTGAGGCGGCTGCTTCCAGACCTGTAAAAAGTGGTCTACAGACTGCGTCTTAGATGAAAGTCGAATTGCCTCGCACGATGCGGTGCCGGGTCTTCACCGCATCTGCCTTGTTTTGCTGTTGCAGTGTCGATGCTGGTCTATGGTTGCCTAGCCTGGACTATCAGTCCCAACGTCTTCGTGGCTAGGACTCGTGCCACCTAGAGTCTAGTATCCTTAAACAATAGTTAGCAATGGTAAGATCTAACCTTTTCACTGGGAAGACACGTGTGATACATGTAAATGTGTGTGTAAAGGATAGAATAAGGAAAAGCTAGGAAAGTTCGCGCGCAGTCCGTGGCATGTTTTTTTAGGGTACTGCCCCGGCATTCATCTGGTATTAATCAGAGAAACCTCAGAAAACTACCGATCAGGGCAGCCAGCCCACTAGAATTATCTTGGCTGAATTCGACCCATCTAGCTAGTATCGGAAATGCTGCCACTATCGGGACTGGAACCAGTGACCTACAGGCCAAAGTCGCTGCAGAAACAGTAACGATGTGGCTCCGAGCGAAACAGCCGGAGCGTCAATCGAGGGGCGGCAGCAGATCAATAGAAGAATATCCATTTTGGTGAAAATCCTGTATACACTAGATACTAGAGTTCATAGACGGTCGGAAGGACAGGCGTTTTGAAAAAAAAACACTTTTGGTATCTGGGACCCCTAAAACGTGCATTTCCGTCAAAACGTTGATACAGATTTTTTCAGCATTACATAACTTTTTCCATCCTACGTAAACGTGAATGTGAAAAGACGTGGAAACTACATTTGTTAAGGGCTGTATTATTCGGAGGTGGCCGTTGTAGCAGTGGCGACTTTGGAGTCCGTAAATGAAGGTGAAGGATACAGTTCTCCAAATGGTCTTCATTAGTCAAAAGCAGTAGTTGATAAGGAACTCATCGAACTGGGGAACACTGGACTGTTCCAAAAGTATATGAATGAGGAAAGGATTGGTTTGTTCGCCTCATTTAAGTCTTTTTAAACTTTTTTGATCGCCCTGTCTCGGTGATATTGTCCAAGCATCCAATAACCCACTTCTCAGCTCGTGCAGCAGCTGGCAACAGTGGAGCCGCGGGTTCACCGAACACGGCCTGCGCCCTCTCATTGCTTCACAACGACGAGCAGCCGGTACGCCAGCGGTGCGAACGATCACGGCTTTTCTTTGCAGTACCCAGACCCAATAGAGTAGTGCCCATGACCCGCAAATTGAAGAGCCTGAGGGCGTATGTGAAATTTTGTTTTAATTTGTCTGAATTTCAATTAAGGAGGAATGTGATTAAACATGGTTTATATACTGTTATAACACTATTGAAAAAGCGTTGTTAAACTGTTTCGTGCTTATAAGTAAAATTTAAACAAAATTGTGAAGTTATTGTATATGATTATGTCAGCTGCTGCAGATCTGATGTTTCAGGCAGAACGAATTCTAGATTCGAATTTTGGATAATTATTGAATTGCTGTTAAAAATGATGGGCTAAATTTAAAAACCTGCTAAGTAAAACCACAACAAACAAAAGTAGAGCTCGCTCTGAGGTAAAATCCTTCTGTAATTTAATAATCTATGGTTGCATAAATAATGAACAACAGTTTTGTTCATTAATACTAACAAAAGTGAATTGGGATTTTTCATTTACAAAACCGGTAAAGTCCAAGCCCTTAGCCCGAAGCCGACAAATCCAACTCTTCATTTTCAAAACCGGCGAAGTCCATAACTGTAATGATCAATTCAGTTGAATTCTCAAACTAAATAAAAATTATTAGCCATTTCATGACCGGCGTCTCTTAGTTTGAAAATTGGCGAATTTCTTTATTTTTGGCTAAGCCAGCTAAGTTCAACTCATTTCAGAATTGGCTAGGTCAAAACTTTATTCCCGATCGTTAGTAAAAAACATTTTAAAATATACCCAGATTATGTACATCAAATGTATTCAGATAAACTGTTAAAATCTTTAGGCATTAGGAGGTTTTACCTTTTTAGTATTTTTAAGAAATAACGTTTTTTGTATTTTTCTCGAAATCGCAAAAAATGTGGACCTCGCTGGTTTTGAAACAATAGCCATCAAATAACCAAAGCATAGGAAAATAGCTCATTGGATGATTGCGTATTCGTTGACCGGATCCAGTATTTTGCCTCGCGAAGACGGCTCTGACAGCACTCCTGATCAAACACGTTGTGAGGATAAAAAATGAAGACAGACAAAATCTCTATAAACCTAAGAAAAGAACATGCTCCTAAAATATACCGTTCTCGTTTTGATAAAAAAGTCTTTTTAGCAAATTGCAGTTAAAAAATTGCAGCAAAAAAAAAGGACTGATGAGACAGGTCATAATGTTATCCGATCGAGCTAAAACTTTGCGAATCTCATTTTTACACCAATTAGCAACATGTTAGGGATTTCCGATAGCTGCCTTATTTATTGAAATGATTTTTGCATGGCATAAAATGGATTCATTTTTTGTCTCTTTTTATTTATTGTTCAAAACGTTTATGGATAGTTGATTTGGATAGTTCTCGGTTAGGTTTCGATGTTTGATTTTTCAAGCTTTAATTGAGCATTTGAAGGATTGTTTTAAATTAAGGGTCTACTAGATACGGTTCTTACACTAAGGTATTTGTGCTTGACAGAGCTTATCTGTTCCTGAGAAAGATCGAAATACCGATCGCGAGCAAAAGTGTCCGAAACATCAGTTCCACTCTTATTTTATCTTATATTACGTAATTTCACATTCGAGGGGTTATCTCCAATTTTCATAATTAATATTCAACAGAACGTTAACGTTTGTGTAGGATGTGTAAAAGGTATTCAATTGCTAAAAATTGAGTATTCGATTAAACAGCAAGAAAGAGTACTATAATCGCATATTCCAAAACTGTCTTCTGAGATATGAGAGTAGGTGTGCGCACCTTAAGACAAGATGGGGTCATGGCGTGGAGAGCCTCTTCTCCAAATGTATAACAATCCTCGAAATTGGCAGGTTAAAAAAGGGAGAATCAAAGAAATAATTTTGTTACGTAAGGTTCCTGGACCTCTTAAAAATGCCCAAGGGATCCAAAGCTCCTGCCCTCCCTCATATGCGAACACCTATGGATACAAATCATTATTGGCCAACACAAAGTGATCCTCAGGCATTGTAATGCACTCTACCTACTTCCTATTTTTTTCCGTTCCTATTGCAACAAGTAAAAATATAGGTAAATTATTTACGAGTGATTTATTTCTAATAATTACTATTTTCGAATATGTTATTGTATTCAAGCAACTTCTAAACAGATTAGTCACAAATTTAAGTTTTGTTTGTTAGGAAGATAAATAAATTATGGGATAATATTGTATGATCAATTATAAAGTAATATTTTATAGTCTTAAAGAAGGCTGAAAAATTATCCATAGCGTCGATATGTGGTAAGAAAATCTTCTTATTAAATAGATTTATAGAAGAAAATCTTCTTCATTTATTCTAAACGTAAAAGAACAAGTATATTTCAAATAATTTAAAGAGTTTAAGAAATTATATTGGCAGTAATTAATACATTATTTGTGGCTCTGACTTTCATTGTACTATATTAACCACATTGTACTGATTTAAATAATGCTTGAAGACAAATAGACTGCACACTACGTAAATAAACGTCATTGAGACACCTGAACGAATTGTTTTTCATTGCTCAATGCTTGAAGTTAATATTTTTGTATGTAAGAAAAGTTTGCAACTTCAGTCTACAGATTTTTATACTTGAAACGACTGGTTTCCAATAAAAATCTTCAGTAGAGACAATTACAAGCATATTTTAATACACTTTTAACCGTAATTATATCATGCAAAGTCTTCATTTTTTGATAACTTAAATTTTTTTGGCTTCAAGCTTTCTTGGAAATTCCATGCAGTTTATTCGTCAAGAGCGATGAGGTATCACTGGCTAGTGAGAGGCTAGTGAGAGGCCGTTGCGTTGAAGAGATAACAAACCCGTCGACCCCTACAATGGACAAAGCAGGAATTTGTTGAGAAAGTACACATACATTTAAAACCGCTTGAGTAGGGTCATTTGCTCTGGTTTCCGCCGAGAAAACCTGTGATCCAATAGAAACCGTTTGAACGTTGGAACTTACAGAGCCGGTATTTCTTATTGTCCGTTCGGAAATTGGCGAACACGTGTTGACTGTGTTTCCGGGTGCCTTAGCCTCTATGGTAATTAGTCCCGTACATGTACTGCAAGTTATATCCTGGGAGGTGAGAGAGTTCTTCTGCTGATATTGCTTGGTATCGGGGCTGACTCACACGTTGGCTTGTGAGGTTTAGCCATCCAGATACTTCGGCCAGTGGGCCACCGTTTTAGCCGCGACAAGCTCCCTATTAGTATCCCGGCATGTGTGTAGTATAGTGAATGTAAGTATGTGTCTGTGTAAGGGGAGAGGAAGGGACAATTAAAAGGAAGGAAAGATTGGCATGTTTGTTAAGGCATGCTTGCTCTGGTATTCGCCTAAATGTGATCGAAGAAACCACGGAAAATACCGATTAGTACAGGAAACCGCTAGAATTCTCCTCGAGGAAACACGCCGCCGTCGTGACTCGCTGCAGAGACAACTGCAATGCTAACTCTGAGCTAACTCAGCCGGGAACGTGGATGGAGACCAACACATACAGATATTCAATAAAAGTAAGTGTGGTTACAGGGCCCGGTTTCTATTATAGGAGGCCCCAGGGCAGAAGTCTGGTGAAGCCCTGTTTCACCAAACTACAAAACAAATTAATATAGCAAACGAACATTAATACTCTCAATGACCGCATGAAATATTACTTTCATTTTTATATATTATTAATATTACTTTAGCATTAACAACTTTTTATTTAATATGTTAATTATATACCATCTTTAGTAATGAAGTGATACTGTTATTAAATTTTTCTGAGAAATTATGAAAAAGATTTAATACAATTTCTACTAAATAAAAATTGAAATATAATAATATTATGAAATTGTTAAAATATGTGATATGTATTATGGTTATAATTGTTAATAAGTTTATCTTAACTCGAAATATTTGAAATATAAATTGCTTTAAAAATATTCTTTTGGGTGGGGGCTGAGTGGTAAAGGCCTTTAAGTTTCAGCTACTTCAGTCATCCCTTAATTCCGACCCTGCGTATTTGGATGAAATTACTACGAAAACAATATTACATATCGCAGAATTGTAATAATGACGACATAAAATAATAGGTTTGATGTTCAGTTTTATTGCGAAGAAACCCTGAATTAACAGCTATTATTATTATTATTATTATTATTATTATTATTATTATTATTATCATCATCATCATAATCATCCAACTAAGGTCCCATTAAGGGCAAGGGCTTCCTGCCTTTTGTAGGGACTGCTGAATGAAGTGATAAGTTGATGTTGAGGGATGAAAGGACTATAGGACGATGGTGAGAGGTGGGGTGTTTGGAGGTGAACGTGGCATATTTGAACCATCCCGGTATTCGCCTTAAGACGGAAACCACGAAAAACCCCGGTCAGGACGGCCGACATGGCGATCGAACCCGATTGCCAAGTCAGCGCGCTACGGACTTAACCACTTCGCTCGATAACAACTATAATACATGCTTATATACAACACCATTCGTGAACTCCATTTTCCCTCTGAAGGTGGAGCAGCGAGGAGGAAACCTATACTTACAGTTTCTCATAGATCCTTGCGATCTAAGTCTCGAATTTAGGGTAGAATCCTAACTTGGAATCCGTGTCATTGGCTTTCTTTCCTTCTTTTCTTCTTCGTGTTCGACATGTCTATCAGGAGTTTGCACATTCCTCTTTCTACATACGCATAACATCTGTGTTCAAATTCTTTCACTCCTGTCGATCGTTGCCATTCGCATATTTACAAACTTTATGTTTTTACATTGTTATACTTAACAGGATCAAATACATTTATAACATCTGCCAATTACTAACAAGTTTTTATTCGTGTTCATCTTCGATAAATGTCCATTAAGTCATATCAGATAATGCGTCTAAGGACGATGACAAAGTATGTGAATGATATCTGGTCTACACGTTCCAGGATGCCTGTATCAAAAACGTCAAGACTGGTTATTCCCGCGACTTACTAATAAGAGCACTTGAGTCGAAAGAAAAATATATTTTAAAGGCAAATACCTCTATGTGTGAATATATATTTGCTAACTGAATCCATTTTTTGTTGGAAGTTTCGGGATACATAATATTCAAAGAATCATGTGTGCAGGCTTCACTGACAACTACGTCCGTTGTGGAACTGAAAGCGCGCAGAATACCGTAGCGATTTCGTAGCTCTTCCGGCCCAGCCATTCTCGTTTCTCTTTCCTATTGCATTGTTCTACTGCTTTCTTTTCAGTCATCGCAAATTGCCCGCATTGTGACAGAATAAGGAAATCCTCAATGGACAATAGATGCTCGTGATTTCAATTAAGTCTTTCGCAATAAAATTGCCCTCGCTGAGGTTTTAGTTTCAGCATTACAATTCATGCAACATCCCCGAAATGCCATTTCATCGTGGGTCATATGTAGTAATGTGATTTTGAGTTTGATGTGGAGATGGCCTTCCAAGAGCGTCTTGTTATGATGTATATTGCAAATTGTTACTTTTACTTTTGTTTAAGAACGCCAACCATGCATTATTATTGATAATCGTGCAGTGTTATACACGGTCCACATTGCTGGAGGATTATATCTAACCTATATATTTAAAGGATTATGAAATGATTTATGACTAATGTATATTTATTGTACAAACTTTAATCTTATATCATACTATTATTTAAAAATACAAAGTCAAAATCCACCTCCTATGGGAATTTAGTACATATTTGTTCTCAGATAAACTCATTTTATTTGTACTCTAGAATTTTTCAAACCATTGTATGTAATTGATTTATCAATGATGTACCGAGTCTCCGAGTTTGCGAGGAATCTTTGCCACTGCATTCAAGACAATGCCAAGTACAGCATGTGAGCAGTGATTATCTCTTGTATTTAGGATGTGAGATTGAAGTATCAACTGAGTGGACTTATAAATCAAACAATTATGTAAGTTTGCAAGCCTAAAAGTAGTTGCTTGTTATTTTATGCATTTAATATTCGGAACCATTACCAAAAAAGGGAAGACGTGCTTTGTCCTTCTCATCTTCTCTTTCAGCTGAGAGAGAAGCTACAATACAAACCTTACTGTTTAGCCGTCGGGTACAATCTCCATTTAGTGATATGAATTATAGAGATTCCGTACGTTTTCCCATACGTGTACAGATTCCGGCCTTGGTTTGGCTATGATAAGACAACAACACTGAAAATGACCATGGTCTATGTCATGGCATTTACAATTCCGATTTATTGTCCACTTTTAAGATTCATGTGAGTAGGTAAGCAATAAACACATTCACACCGATATTTTACCATTTTGCCACAGCATATTTCACGTAACATATTGGCGCGTTTCCCATCAACGTAAAGTGTGTAAAAACTTTCGCACGTGTACGTTCACTGTTTATGAAGCTGACGTCTTTAGAACGTCCTTGAATGATGAAACACTTGTTACTTCGAATGGCCTCTCATCAAGTCATCAAGTTAGTTGTCAATAGCAAGTTATATAAATATGCGATCTTTGTATTGAGTTCAAAGGGAGAAACAGTGTCCCAACCTGGAACGTAAGAAAAATTGGCGAGCGGATCAACAGTCAAGAATCGCCTGACACACCGAAGGGAGCTTCTGTTTCAGAGCCATTGTATATTAATCCAGATGATTCAGATTTGATAAGGAAGATTTCAAAAGGAAATTCTTTTATGTTAAAGGTCGCTTTCATTTTTTATCTCTATTCTTATTTGCTTTCCTATTTTCACATTTTAAAGCTTGATACCTCATTTGATGTTTTTGTTAAAGGTTTTTCCAACAACAAAAGCAAAGAAAAACATTTTTACTATAATATTATTTTTCAATATGACTCCTCGATTTGTGTAATACTTGATATATGTTATAAGGTGACTGTGGCGGTGCTACGTTCTCGAAGTACCGGTGCAGAAGGTCGAAACAGGGACGCGATCTGCGATTGTCAAGCGGGAAGTCAGAAATTTTAAATTGAATTAAAATAGGTACGCATTACATTATAAATCAGCTTTAGCAATGTAACGAGTGAAGAAATCATTCCACATTTAATGCCATCAAGATTTCCATTCCTGAACTGTATTTTGAACTGTATGCCTTTCAGATTCCTGATTTTTGAAAACGTATTCGTAAAATTGTCGTTCGTTTACTGCGTGTTGGGAAATGGGCAATAACGCAGAACAAATATAGCATGTCATGTGAAACACAACGCATGTTCACATATTTGCTCTGTACTGTTGCCAGTTTTACATCGCGTTGTTCACAAACGAAAATTTTGCGAATTCCTTTTCAAACTACTCAAACACAAACTTCGTCGGGTGAAGAGCTTCGGACAAATTGCTCAGCTGACTGGCAAGTGCGTAAACATCAGTGATGTGAGACTATGCTGTAAGTTCCACAGTCTATACTACAGGTAAATAATGTGAAGAAAACATACACTATGCAATCTCTGTAAGGGTAATCTACCTTTTTAGGGGGGGGTTGGAAATTAGTGAACTTGTGGTCAGGGTTCGGCGCATTACTTCTGCACTGAGGGATAGTTTCAAAATACACGAGGACAGAACATATTTTTAAGAGAATCCTTTGTGCATCAAATAAAAATCAACCAAACATTTATAACCATGATAAGACATAATTTAATGAAATAGTATTTACTTGTCTATTTTTATCTGCCTTACTTATGGATTGTCACTTTTATTTGAAATTCTTTTCTATCGTATTAAATTAATTATTTCATCCTTTTTCCATCCTTTTTTTAGCACTTAAGGTAACTGAAAATCTTGCTGATGAAACATCTGGAATATGTTTATGTACTCCGATTGATTTGCCAAATCGAAAATTCAATTGCAAATATATAGGTACTATTACTACTCATTATAACCCTTTTAGATTATTTGATGTGAAATATTAATTCATCTATAAATAATACATTGTCTACGTAGTCTTCATGTAAAAGTAGTCGGGATGACTATATGTAAATTAGATGTAAAAAAGTACGCTTAGATGTAAAATTATAGCCTACGGCAAAACTAGTAAACATACAGACGACGCGGTGGATGCGCTGTGTCCCCATCATTCAACCACTGTCACACTATTAATTGTTTTCTCGACGTAATTATCACATATTCGTTTAATGTGTTAGTTACAGATCTTTTCATCACGGTATACCTTCACAATATTTCTGAACAGGACCTGTTTATTGGAATCGGCGTGTAGGAGCCCTGGTGGGACATCGACATAGGGGCCCGTGTGGCCATGTATGGTGACCTCAGTGACACAGACATTAACCAGTCAATTTTCACACCGTAACATGTATAAAATGATTTTTCGTTCGTGTCGATAGTGTGCTTTGGCGTTTTCACAATCAGCATGAAAAATTTGTCGAGTGAGTTAAAAGAAGAGAAACCTTGAGAATAGTCTACTTAAGTGCGGGATCTTACTTGTAAATATATAAGAGGCGAAAACAGTGGCGAGAACTACGGGTAGGCGTGGAAAGGAAGGTTTCAATCAGCGTTAAAAATAAAACGGCGTAATACGTTTCAAATTATCTTCCATGTAGATAACTTTTTCTTTATAATCTGAGAATGCACTTTGGTGAGAATTTCTATTTTAATAAGCGAACGACTTGGCATCGAACGCAATAATGAAGCGCTCTAGCACTCAAGAATATATTAAAATATACTTAATTTTGTTTCTTTCAAGAAGCTTGCACTGTGATATAGAATACAACTAACAATGAAAAATTCAATTTTCATCAATATGAGCTGTAAATCCCTTTTATGTAACATCAAGTTAATTGGCTAATCTGAAAACGTTAAGAATTATATTCATTCTCATTATGGATTTTATTTTTTTATTGCGTAGTTTCAGTTTATTTCCAAGAAAATAATTCAGTTTATTTCAAAGAAACTGAGTATCTTTAAAAATATAAACGTAAAATTCTTTGCTTCATTTCTGCCTGCGAGAAACAGGCCAACCAAAGGAAAGTGCCACTGCATACGTCGCGTGTGAACAGAAATTCCTGCAAAACACGTTCTTTATTATCGAGAAATCTACATACCTAGCAGCCGGAGTGAATGAACATTTTTTACCGGCGTGTTTTCATCAAACTCCGATTTCTAGGAAATCTTGAAATAAGATAAAACAGGAAAGCAGCTCGTACAGAAAAATAACATTTATTTGTATTATGTATAGTTTGTTACAGATAACAAATTCGAACAGGTTCGGATTGTTGTAATTTTATACTTTGGGGTATATTATTTAATCATTGTAGAAGTACACTGGTTCAATAATATTTACGGATCGTGAAAACATGAGAAGAGTGAAAGTTTTGAGAGCGTGGAATTGTACTGTGACCCACCATTAGCAGTTTCGAGGCCAACAACGTCCATATTTACCTTCGGAAATCGAAATCATCCGAAAAGCATCTCGTTAAGAATATTGCTGCCGTCATCTCAGACCATAAGTGATGAAAATAAGAATATGTATATGTTACTTCTAGTAACAAACAAAACTAAATATTATGCATTTTTGTTAATCATAATAGTACCTACGTAGAAAATACAATATTTATTAAAACGAGGTTTGCAGTTGTAAATTTTCAACAATTCACGATCTATTGTATGAAACAGGTTTTACCTGGAATATAGTTATTTAAAACAAAAATACAGTTAAAACTGTGTAACGTATTTATTTATTTTGGATGAGTTTAACTTGTGCAACCGGTTGTAAATAGTACGTAATTGGTACATTGTCAGACTATCTGCCGTATGTTCAGTCAAGTGAGCATTTTCTGACACTCACCGATGCCAAACCAAATTTGGGCGCGTGGTAGTAAAAATTATTAGCATTCATGTGGTAAACGCTGGGGCCGTTTTACTCCCTTTTATTTTTGGCATTCCGCCCACAGGAGAATGTTTGTATGAAATCAATGTATTTTTTGTAGCTAAAATGTAAGAAAAGCACATTTTAAAACTATCTTTTTAAGAAAGATGCCTGCGAGTTCTGTTAAGATCGTGATAAAAGTAAGCAACGTGGGCCCTTTGAAATTCGATACCCGTGGACTGCTCGTTTACATCTGTTTGATTAATTTAATGATTTAATGAAATTATTTTCATCTGCTATTCCACATGCCTGAACAAGCAACGCACTGAAACTTTGAGGCAATAACAGCTGGTGCTCGGCTCATCTGGGTGGCGGAAGAACTCATTCTCAGAGCGCTGTGGACTTCGGCGATGCTCAAGTGTTGTAGAACCTGTAAAAAAGCGTCCCTGGGCTGAAGAAAGCACATTAGCTAATACGTACCTACAGCTATATATGCACTTACTTACAAATGTATTTCAATATATTCATTTCTTTCCTTCTTTCCAATTTTATGCAATAACCAGGCATATAAAAAATGTATTGTTGCTCTCTCCGCATCCGAGAATTGTGATTAATTTGTTCTTCCTACTTCAACAGGAGACGGATGTTTTAGCGGAGATAAACTCAGAATTTTCCACTTCAACGGGAGACGCATGTTATCGGAGGTAACTGCATCTGATCATTTAGCAGGTTTTGACAAATTTTCATTATCTCATTCTTGGATACCCTGCAAGTTCCAACCTCGTTTTCTGTTGTACGAGATATCTTGGCATAATTATGCCTTTCAGAGTTCCATTTCATTGTTCTCTGAATGACGTCATCGACTTCTATGGTTTATGAAAATGATGCTGAAAATACTGAAATTGCGTCTTTGAACCCATCCGAAATGCTAATGTGTGTCTGCTTTATTTTTGAATAAAGTATTACGAATTGCAAACGAGATGAAAGCGATCAGTTCGGAAAGCTTCTCAAAAGATGCTTGTGATGCAAGACGAATATTGCTACACGTCGGTTTCAACGGTGCTGCGCGGCTTTTCAACCCAAGTGTGTAGGAGTACGCAGCTCATCGGCTTCAATGTTTGCAACGTAAAATTCTCGATGAACATAAAAACAATTTTCCTAGCATTCTCAGATGTTTTCTTTTTATACTACACATAGCTGCAGAGGGTTCACGCAGGAAAAGAAATTATGTGAAAATAATTAAACAAAGTTAACAAATGTCTTTAAAATGATTATACTTTTTCAATTTTGAATATAAAAAGTTTCGAAAATAGAGAAACAATTCTGATCCAGCAAACGATGCAGCTACTAAATGTGATTGCATCCTGGCGCCAAAAAAAATGACTTTCAGGGAAATAACAAATGTAACTACGAATATTTTCTCAGTGGGTTGAACCATTTTAATTCACAATTTAAAAATATGAATTATTTTAATTTTTTTACATTAATGCATAGTGACAGCGCCACACCGCGATTTGCACATCGAATGAGACATGGGCTACTTCTATTCGCCTTCAAGCTTTGCTGAACGATTCATTTATCCCTTTCAATTTCATGATTCCTCCTTCCTGAGTTTGAAGAACGACGAATAATGTGTTGAATAGATGATAATAATTATTATGTAAATGGTGATGGAGTAATTTTGGAACGAGATGAGGAAAAACAAGTGAATCCATAAGAAATCTCTCACTAATCCCTGATGAGATTTTCCCTGCTAGTAAGAGGTGGAAAGTAAGCGTTCATGCTGCTACACGGGTCCCGTAAGGTACGTAAGACGACCCATAGAAAAAATATTAAGTGCAAATAATTGTGAATATTGTGAGTGATCCTTGTACTACATCGAATTCATAGGGACGTGACTCCTACATTATTTTACTTCACTGAAAACACGAGATTCTATATGTAGTCCTATCAAGAACATAACTAACGTATGGCATTTCGAATACAAAACTCATATTGATATATTTCAATGATGAGTATAGTTATGAATCTGGAGAATTAGATCGCAAATTTCTCCCTCTTCCCCGTTCAAATGAGCGCTTACTAGATCGTTTCGAGTTGCTTCATCGCAGAGAAATCTACTGGCCGACAAATGCTGTGATTTCAGACATTCATCTTCTTAAGCAAGCTAAGAAAAGGTCGCCATCAATAATAAGTTGCTTTATTCAGCAAATACTGCTCCAACTCACTGAATAGGGTGATTTACACATGAATGTATAATGGTGGGTAAGTATGAAGGAGGCCAACGAATTGCTGTTACAGCATTCCACGGCTTACAGATGGGAGCCAAGAAATGGGCTCTGAAAGTGGCCAGCGGCGATGGGCCATGGATGCGAGGCTCCACAATTCCTTTGCCCGAGCGCTAGAAAGTGGTGTGGTCACCTGCAGTTCGCTGTGGCCCACTTTACTCCCGAGGAAGAACCCGGCAGTCGTTTAACTCGCCGGCCGAGCGCTCGGGCCGCGCTGGACCGTAAGAGACGACGCCCCTCCAAAGACCGTGCCCTTGGCGGTGGCCCGCAGCAGGAAGCGCGGCGCTTTATACCGCTGCGTTCGCCCGCTGAATTGCTACAGCCCCCCCCTCCGAGTTCTACACGTCTCTTTAATGAAACTAAGACAGCGCGCAGCGGCAACGCCGCTTCTCGTCGCTGGGGTTTGCCGCCCCTTCATTCGACTCACACACGTGCTAACAATATGGACGAAGCTTAATTGGAATGTACGATGAGATTACTTACACAGAGACAGCACTGAGAAAAAGTGGGTGACCTTTTAACCTCATCCCTTGTCCACTGAATTTGTTCTTCCATTTTCATGATACGAGACGCATTATAATGATGACGAATTGTGAGCTGGATATAAAGTAATGAAACGTAATCAATAGAGCTGTGAGTTATGGGGAAATTCTTGCGGAGCGGAGAATCGCGTGACAGTCAGCTTCGATGTTCTTTCAGTTTAAAAATATTTTTTTAAATGAAATTTTGAAATTACTTTAAATTATCTACAGCGGAAACTCGGTACCTTGAACACTGAAACCTCGATTCATTTCATACATCGAATATTTATCCTCTCTGTACTCGCGGTGTTCGATGGCTCTGCCAGGATAAGTTCAAAAATTTAGGATAACTCATTTCTTCCTTTCTATTTCATATTCAAGATATCGATATTCCTGTGCAAAGAGTGGTGTTCAAACTTTCGCATTTGCGCTCCGCGATATGCGCCCCGCGAGTCGTTCGTTAAATGCAAAATTAATGACATTAAAAAACACTCACATCATTAGGACTTTTAGTGAAGTTATGCATCAATAAAAATAGTGAAATGTTCAAATACATCCAGGGAAAGTAGTGCGATCATAAAATGTAATGGGAAAAGTGATTTTAGGGGACTTCAGTATGCACAGAGAAAAAGCTAGCTCAAATTCTGCCATTGTCTGGAGGATAATTCTAGCGGCTGTCATTTGACCATTGTGACTTATAAACCACTTTAAAGGAGAGAAAATATACTTTGAAGGAATTGTGTACTACAAATACTACCAACTTGTCATTTCGATTTGCCTTAACCTCTTCATATATCGACGGAGATTAAACAAGAAGGGTCATTTGATCAAGTTACTTGTCTCGTGAAATTAATGGTCTCCCATTATGCTACGTGCTAATGGATTCGTCAAGGTTTACCGTAGCACAAGTGTACAAGTATTTTTCATCAGATGTGAGCAGAGAGAGAAAGAGAGAGAGAGAGAGAACTTGTCTACATCACGCTCCGTTAGTACTCTCTCGAAAGTGGGAACCCGTTACTCACGCGACGGCTACACTGAACGCAGGGAATACCGTCGCGTGCCCTAGGGAACTATGCTCTTCAGAAATGATTATCTCTGGACACTTCTGTCTTATCACCAATGCCATCGTTATATGCCTGATGCCGATATAACTGAGAATATGTAATCAAGTGCTTCGTCCAATGCTGACCATAGTCCTCTTTCTTTCATGTAACAAACAGTATTACTAACATTTGCTGGAGAACCCAAGTAGTAGAAGCACTTCAATACCACCTTATGAACTAGAAACTTCGTAGAGAAGTTGGTTTTAAAGGTCAATGATAGAGAGATGAACCGACCGGCAATAGTGGTCAGTCTATTCAATCAATACTTTTTCGAGAACTGTGGATGATATTACGAATGGTCTAAAGATATGAAATGTAACATTATCAGGAGTTCCAAAAAAAAAAATCGATACTATTTTACTTCTTAAATTTATTCCCGGAATTTCTCAGATTAATCTGTAAACTAAAAAGCAAATATTTGTCCGGTTTAGATGAATTTTAGGATTGTTTGGGAAAGACTTGGGAGCCTACCTTTATGCACCCTTTAACTCACACATTTATTGCTTCTTTATGTACCGCAATTTTCAAAACAACAAAAATTAAACCACTTAGAAAAATACCACAAAAAACATTCAAAATTATTGGGCATTTTCTTTCTTTTGGCGTGCTTGAAAGTGAACGAAATTCTCCAAAACCAATTTTTGGGTCCCTCAATCCAGTGAAGTCTAAAATGGAATACCAAAATAAATGAATTGAACACTAAAATATTAGGATTCCAAATTCTTTCAAATTCATTGAGCCTTCATATAGCTAGTTGCGTGTATTTGGCGAATGTACTCCATTCGCGCCTAAGCTGTGGCACAAAACTCTGGAAAAACATCCTCTAGTATCAACACTTTAAGATTACTGAAAATATTGAACTAATAATAAGCTAATGCAATCCACGTGATTACTGCAAAGCTTTCTTCACTGAATTTAGAATTTTGCCATTGTTAATTTCTCAGCTGACAGGACCAACAGCTCGCTACAAGATATCCACATATAAAGCACAAGTATATTATTTTACAATACACGGCAGATATTAAACGATTAAAATAGATACTGAAATTTACATGCAAAGTAAATGTTTTTCTGTTTCTTGACAATTACATACTACACTGAGAATCAAAACCGAAAATAATATTTATTTTAATAACCATCCATTTGTTACCATTTGTACTGTATAACTTTAAGAGACTAAACGTGCCTACCACAACTATTGTAATTCAAAGTCTGGGTGAATGACCCCATCTGAATCAGGTTTTAGACCAGTTTCCTTTAATCCAGTGAGCAAATGCTGAGATGGCCCCATGCTTTCCGTGAACACTAAATGTGGAACTTCATTATCTGCTCATGTTTTCTGAGTTCTCTTTTGCTAGTTGAGGGAGGTTAGGGGCGATGGGGGGATTTAATTCGTCAGTAATGAAATGAAATCAAATCTGTAGTTCATTTGTCGATTAAAATATTTTTTTATTGCATGGGAGCGAAAATTTCTAGTTTTTAAAGGTTGCCGACCACGCTTGTTTTACCTTCAGATTATTACTATCAGTTTTTGTTGATAAGCAAATAAAACAATCAAACTGACCGAGTAAATGTACGTAAGTTGCGCACCCAGCGCGCAGCTGAGTTTATCGAATCAATTGCCTCACTGCCAGCACCTCCGGGTGTTCTGGCCAACCATCAGGCAGCTCCACGTAACTAGCCGGTGATGCTTGGAATACAGAAGGCGCCGGCAGTGCGCTACCAAATACGCTTCGCACACCAAATACGTCGCGATTTTCATGCGAATCGCAGAACGGTGTCTCACGGGCACCACTGCGAAACGCCAGCCACGGGGGAAGAGGATGTGGAGGAGAAAGACGCGAGGGAAGGGGAAGAGGAGGTGGAAGAGTGGGTGGAGGAGGGGAGGGGAGGAGGACGAGGAGGAGCCCGGGGCTCTGGGAGTGCAGCGCCCTGGAAACCCGAGGCGGCTCCGTGCAGCGGGCGCTCGCCGGAGAAACGGGCCCCCAATGGGGGCACAGGGAGAGCGCCCGGGTCTCCGAAAGTAGTCACGGAGGTGAACCGGCTGCTGTGGGCGATGGCGCGGAGGCGGCGGCGGCGGCAGCGTTCACCGTTTCCGGCGGCTGCTCTCTGCCTACGTGTCCACGCGTGGGTGAACAGCATCGCGGTCCGCCGCCTCGGTCGCCCCCGCTGCCGTCGCCGCCTCCGCGCGCCGCTGCCCCGCCGCTGCTTTCTTGACCGCCGGGGACCGCCTCCTTGGTGTGCGTCCTTTCCACGACGGGGAACAAACTCTCAACTGGAGCCGCGCTTTCTTTACGAACTGGTTCTTCACAACCGTTCGATAGATAACGGAGAAATTGGATGAAAAGGAGAACACATTCCTTCTTCGGGATAAAAAAAATTAAAGTAACATCAAGGACACTCCCTCAATTGAATCGTTCCAAAGGTTCGATTTATATTCCAAAATCCCTTTTACCATATTGCAGAATTGCATTTATTTCCTGGTGAATGTATCTCCCATCAATACATATAATATATGTATCTTGTATGTATAACTTAAATGTGTTCTCCATCAAAAAATACAGTTAAGATTCTTTGTTTTAGATACGTCGTCGTCGTCCAATTGCAATGTAGTATGTTTTTTTCCAAAAACGTTATCATTCTCAAGTTTGTATTTTCGATGACGTTATTTACAAAAGGTTGCTTTATTTCTTTATCTGTTTGTACGTAGAGTATTTACAAAAATCTAAGTTACACAGCATTGCTAATGTTGCGGCAAATCACCCCCAAAAAATCATTAGATTTAATGAAGACTTAATCTTGCAACCAATTCATAAATATAATTGAAGTGTTTACTACGATTTTATATTGGTAGGTGCAAATAAATGCAAGTATATAAGAGTTCAGATAATGAAAATGCATTTATTCTTTCTTCACAATTCCCTGAGGAGAATTTATCAGCCGCAAGTTGCAACTTACAAGACTCAGAAATGTCAGCGGCCGAAGGAAACGTAGAATGTGTCTAATTCTCTCAAGTGCTCGCTGGTTAGTTACTGTTAATGACTGTTATATACGTTTAATAACTTTCTTAATCTATGCAAATACGACGGCACTGCAGACAATTTTTTTTAATTTCCCATTCACAAACAAAGCACCAAAAGCGAACGAACGAATTTAGAGCGAAGATTCGCTCCTTGAATTCAACTCCGCAGCGGCTTCACGAAGCAAGGCGCTTCTAGGAGACAATGCAGCTCCGCATACCTCTGGAGAACAAAGCACCGGCCACATCGTTCATCGCGCCGTCGCCGACCGCCTGTGCCATCTAAAAGAGAAACGTTTCCGACCCGGCCTGCAAGTTGGTCGGGGAAGCTCGCTGCCAACAGCGAACAAGAGCCGTCATAAGGAGACGGCGGGAGCCAACAAGAACGAGAAGCTTGGAGACGTGAAGGAGCTGACCGGCGAGGTGAGCGAGGGCGGCGGGCGGGAACGGCGGGGGTGGTGGGGTGCGCGGCGGGGTGCGGGGCGGGGTGCGGGGCGGGGTGCGGGGCGGGGTGCGGGGCGGGGTGCGGGGCGGGGTGCGGGGCGGGGTGCGGGGCGGAGTGCTGGGCGGGGTGCGGGGCGGGGCGCGGGGCGCGGGGGCGCGGAGGGCTAGTGGCGGGGGCGGCAAGGACGGCGGGCGCCGCGGGGCTTTGACCCCCCTTCAACCGGGAATGCAGCGAGCAAGCGAGCGAGCGGGCGCGCGGCTCGTGAGTACTGCTGAAAGCAGTATTAGGTTTCCTTTCGGCGCACAGAAGCTGCCCGAGGTGTACAAAGGTTATCGCTTGGCACTTGGCGGGGAGGCGATGAAGTCGAGTGGTTTTCGTGCAAGTCTTGTAAAATGACATCAACATGGTTGAGACAGGTCCTAAGTTTCGAACACAATCGCCATGTTATAAAGATTTCCAAAGAAAGGAAACTATAAAAAAAGCACTAACAAATTAAGGTAGTATTAATCTACGGCGTATCACAAAGTCCTAGTACATCCCTAAGATTAAAATAATTGAAATTGTATGGACTGACTATAAGTTTGCCAATTAGCATGCTCAGCAGGAAAATATAATCAACATTACGTTGGTTTATCATCAACTAAATGAAAATATTTATGTAATACCCTAGTACAATCCTTAGCATTTAAAATGCAACTCGAATTCTGTATTATTCAGGATATTTTTAGTAGATTACGTAAAATTCTATTGAGAAAGTAAACTGCATCGTTTCTGTCAGATCAGTAGATACTGAAATAAGAAAGTTTCTTTCAATGCTTTGTGGTTTGGTGATCATGATCAAAATTCTGGTAGAGAATTCTCGACGTTTAAGAGACCTATCCTGTTTCTTTTGCCTTAAGCAGTGTTATATAACACAGTTGTGCGGCCCGTACTCGTAAGAGTATTCGATAGCAGTCATATGCCATCGCGAGAACCGTTCTGTGTTAAACGCATGAATTTTTAACTGAAGCGCAGTCAGAAAATTTAGCGGTGAGGTAAATCGATAGGTCTAGGTGGAGTGCGATTTTTTTATATCTGACCTCCCTCCATGGGGTGCGGTCTCCTAAATTTTCTGGGGTCGTAGAAGTTAAAAAATTGAGTTGTGGTCCCACACACGAGGGGGGGGGGTAGCTGGGTAAAACACTGGGAGGTTGGCGGCTTCAGTAGCAAAACGTCTTCCTCTCCCTCTTGATTGATTAATATTTCCGGAAGCAACCGCAACGATCATTAGTCCCGTAAGTACAGTGAATGTTTTATCGCGGCAGGTAGTTGTGATCTTCCTCCGCTGGATGACGAGATCCGCCCCGACATATACGTCGGCTTGCAGCGTTTCTCCTCAACCAGGTATCTTCCACGAGCGGGGCACCGCTCCAGTTGGGACAAGCTTTAAGCTCCCAAGGGATCTCTCGACTTGTGTGAGAGTGTATGCAAGCAGGGGCGTCCAGAAGGATAGCTAGGACAACTTGCCCCAGGCCCCGACTTAATTGGAGCACCGACTTTTTTTATTCGAAAGAAATGAAAAATGTATTTATCTCTAAACCAAATTTAACGCTATAAGTTACTTCAGATGTATGGAGAAATGAATTCTGCCGGGATTCGAAATCTAGGACTTCCCGGTCAGAGGCACAGGAGTGACATCAATTGATGCTTTGAGCCGCCTAAGTCGGTCTTTTCCCTTTTGGCGAAGGAGGAAAATGAGGATGAGAACGCGAGGAAGCGTGTGCTAGTGTGTGCCGGCGCCTCACTTTCGTCCACTACGAGGCACGGCGGCGGATCCACGGAAATACGGCGGCAGCGACGACGGCGACGGCGGCACCGGACGCTGACACGCTGTCTCCTCCGCGCCGGCGAGAAAGTAGGGCTTGGGCCATGGATCTCCGCACGCGGAGGCGCCGGGGGCCTTAATGACGTTCGCATGTAATTAGCAGCCGCCGTCGCTGCCGCGCCGAGTGCTAACCACGCCAACAAGGACGCATGAGAAGGCACGCGAAAGCTCGAGTTCCGATGGCGCTTTTTGCAGCTTCTGCGCATCGTAGGTGTCGCGTGGGGAATGGCAGGAGGCTATTCGAAGACGGAGCTACCGAATACGATTAACACTCTTAAGAGTAATAGAAGTAGTAAAAAAATAAAATAATTACATTACAACATGTATGTACATGCAACATGTACATGCTTGTACAAGCAATTGTACAAGCATTTGTCGTTTGGACAGAAGAGAAGCTACATTTTGGTTGATTTCTATAAAAGTTTGAATTATACTTGGTCGATACTTGCGGAGTAAGGAATGCTTATAATACGTTGCAGCTCATGTAAGTTGGAATTCCAAACACGCCACTTTTGGAAGCAAAATGGATAATTCGAAATTGTTCGTAAAAAGGCGATGTCACGTTTGCATCAACTGTGGCTGCCAGGCTATGAAGTTGAACTCTCGTATTTTGTTACCGCAATGAACGCAATATTTATATTCGAGAATTTCCTAGTAGTTCGCAATTTAAAGTGTAATCGAAAAATGAAAGCATTTTTTTAAACTCTATGTTCATTTTTCGATTACATTACGATCGTTCATAGTACAAAGGAAGTATTCTAAGAAGGGACCACTGTGATAGGTCCGGATACAAATAAACACCATGCAGGGCGATGACACTGCAAGACATAGTGATGAAGCTATTAACAAATGAGCTAACTGTAAACGAAAGTATTGACAAAATGAGTGCATGAACGTAAATTGCAAGTATTTTGTCATAAATTGCCACGCAGTAGCTGTCAAAGCGGTCCCTTCTTATAGTAATCTCTCTATACGAAAGAGCATCGTCATGAATAACTATAATGGTTACTCCGCGAAGGGTTGTAGTAATTTGCGGTGGAATGATTAAAAACTTAAGGGCAGATGCAACCTTCTGTGAGGGCTGAGTGATCACTAGGGAGAGAATTTTAATAAAATGGCATTATTTTTCGTTTTCCTATACAATGATATATTTTAGTACAGAAACTCATTTCATGTTTTAACAAAAAGGCAATAACCGATTTTTATATTTTTCTACATTTTTCATCTCTTTCGACTAATAAGTCATTTTTAAAAACTTTTTTCGTCCTTTTTAAAGCATTTTTCGCGGATTGCATAGATTTTAATATCATGTTAATGGCACGTCCTTCAAATAATATTTACAAGAAGGAACAAAAATTCTTCACAGAATTCCTGAGTAGCTTATTCAATTTGTTCACTCAGAAATTGCAATGGCAGCAGTTGTGAGTATGTAATCCAAGTTTTCTGTGATGCCTTCAGCACCACTGTCGGTTCTGCGATTTCACGATAACTAAAGACAAAGATTACCTGATCCAGTCCTAACTAAAAGTTTGCATGCTGAGTTCACGTGAACGAAAGAAAGAAACCTCGATTACGTCAGTAACATATTCAAGAGTTTGAGTGTTCATCTAAATTGGTTTTGATCAAATTTTTATGTCATTTTTCTTTGTGTTTCGGGCATTTTAAAAACATTTTAAGATAATTTTATTGATCATTTTTAGTGATTTTTAGGTCATCAAAATCTGCCCCTAGTGATCACTCTCCGTCCGCTCATTCCAGAATAATTAGGATTCTTTGTTAATTAGAATCGACCGAAAGGTCGATCGCATTACGAACAGTCATTTTTATTTTCGATTATGAAATCAGCTCCTTACAATTGTTTTCATCCATACACTGACACCTGTGGTTACAAATTGATACAGTCAAGATTCAAGCGTAGGGCGTTGAATTGTGAAATATGTATGAAGCAAGGATGAGTTACGGCACATGAAACAATAGGCAAGGAGTCCAAAGTTACGAGCAAAATTAAGAATTTTTTATTTAAAAAAGCAATTTATTTATGTACGTTTCTTGCGAAAATTACTACAAACGCTATTCAAACTGATGAATAAGAAACTCTGAAAATGTAGTTAAATTAAAAAATAACAGTCAACTTTAAAATCGTAGCCTAGGTATCCTAGCCTTCAATTTAGAACATGTTTTTAAAACGTTTCTTTTGATGAAAAAATGTACGAGAAAGTATTTGATTTCGATGCTCTAATCTATATGATATTTCTGTGATAAGAGCCGATCTCGCAGAGACATCAAACTCGAGACGTCTGCCGGCACTGTTCGGGAATTAAGAACTATTAACAATCAATATACATCTGTCTCAATTGCGCAATAATTCACAACAAAGCACTACAATCACTAATAGATTAGGCAGCTTCCATAAAAATGCAGTGACTGGGTTTTAAGTTTGTTCGACTAACGAAACTAAACGTATTGTTTCTTACCAATTCTTTAGTTGAGAGAGACATTTTTTGCATTAAATGGTGCGTTATCTTTATCGGATTCTGATTTACGAAAATAATATTGGACGCAAAGTAAACTACATTAATATCTGCGTTTAGTAACTGAATTACAACACACCTTCACAACTTTAGCGTACACACCAAAATGTTACTTACATAGGAGTACAATTAAACGTGTATGTTGCTCTTTCAAATGATCATTCTCTCTCCACAGGTAAATTATTTCATTATTCATAAAAAAAAAAATTACGAAAAGTGAGATCAAAAACCCGATGAAAAGCATTTGCTCAGTTCCCCTTTGTTCGAAGCAAGAAGTACATAATATTTTATGGCTTTAGTTTATGTTCACCATATATTACTTTAAAGTATTCGCATTCTATATTAATTTTAAGTATTTTTTTTCTTTACAGGTCGCGTGTTGCTCAAGGAACACTATCGAATAAAATTCGCAACTATACTTTGGATTTTTACAACTGAGTTTACGTGTTGTATAGTCCGAACCATTCCTGCAAGGGAAAATGGGTAGCTATGATAAAATAATATATATATATATATATATATATATATATATATATATATATATATATATATATATCTTCTTTGGTCCTATCTTCCATATACGGAAGTTAGGTGACCCATAACGGGTTTTCTTGGGATAAATTATTCAGGGTGGTTTCCCGTTGCCTTCCCTGATATGATGATGATGATGATGATGATGATGATAGGGGGTGAAAGGACGAACACAATACAACCGTGCCCGAGGCGGGGCTCGAACCCGCGATATTTCGGTACGAGATCGCTACGGCACTACTACCTTAGCGATCTCGGCCACCGGATCGACATATACATATATACATATATATATGTATATATATATATATAATAGCCATATATATGGCTATTTTTAAAAATCTCCCCAATGATTTTTTTTTCTTTCTCAATTGCGTTTATTTCCCAAACAATTAACAAGGTTCACATTGGTTAACCGTCAAAACATATCACGCTTCTCCATTCCTTTTCACAGACTTCCTTCCACAAGACTTTGGTCAATAAATGAATACACATTTTACCATATAATGTAGACGTAGTGTGAATAATAATATTATGAACATGGAAGATGATAAAATTAAAGAATTTGAGTGTCGGGGGACTTTTCACGTAAAGACTGTTTCTTCCTTTAAAGCGTTCATTATTTTGAAACGTCGTTCCTTCCTGGATGATATGTACATTGCTACTATTGTATGAGAACAACCGTTAAGTTTCCCCTCCTACTTTCACTTATTTATCGGTTTCTAATGTCTCGCCTTCCACTGACCTTGAAAGACGATTCCACGACTCATTGGTCATTCGCGTGCAGTATTTGCCTGTTAATTTCAAGCGCATGAACCAATGATTGAACGGAGCCAGAGATTTGAATTTGTTATTTCCGCTCCACAAGTGAACGCCTTATTTCATAATTTGCATTGCCTTTATTATACTTCGCAATTCGAAAAATAAGGCTTGATAGCCAACGTTTTGACTATCCTTCTGTGTTCTGCTTCCGCAGAATTTGTTCTGAAGACAAGATGGTTGAAATGGCCAACAAGCCTAAGAAAGGCGACGTTAAAGAAGTTTACAGAAAACACGGAATTTACATCCTGTCAACTCTTGTGGAATTTGGATGGTAGGATCATGTTTTCATGGAATATGATTCTTCTTGCTTGTCATTCGCCACTATAATTTTGCATCATGATCGCAACGCTGGAATGTAATGATTAATAATCGCATTTACTCAAGATATAGGATGAACGAAGCTGGAACCACGGGTTTGCAGCCATCTATTGGCATCAAAACCCATTCAGTTGCCAAATCACCAGAGGACGAGAGCCCGAAAACTACATTCAGCAAATCGACTTGTAACCTTACATGGCTAGCATTATTGTATTTACGAAAACTAACGATTCCTTGGAAAATTGTGAATGACCAGACTTTTCAAAAAACAGCATTGAGGGAATTAACGCATTTTATGGGAAATATGCAAGAAAATCTACTTGATCATATCATCTGACACGAACTTACTTCGAATGATCTGATTGAGACCTTTGGTGTTCGAGCTTCAGGTACTAGGGGGTTGAAATATTGTTGTGACTGGCCTCTTTTAAACAAATCCCTTATTATCAAATTCGTATTTGCACGTGTCACCATTCAAAGCAATTCCCTCCATTTCTGAACAATCAGCGTTCTGCAAAGATTTTGTGCACTTTTTATACATATCTTTCGATTTGTAGCGTATCCTCTTCACTTTTGATGGAAGATAATCACGTTTTCATGGAATATGATTCTTCTTGCTTGTCACATATTCCAAATGGTTAATCCTCTATAAGCACTCGAAGTTGGTTTGAAAAAATGCTTTCTAGGCCAAAATTTGCATCGCAGATGCATAGAAACTTACCAAAAACATGTAAATTGTTTATTATTTACAAAAGAAATGAATATATTTGTTCAGAAAGAAAAATTAACACAGAAACAAAAAAAGCACCCAATTCATACATTTCGACTGCTTTTTTATTACTCGGTTAATTTTTCTTTCTGACCAAATATATTTATTTATTTTGTAAATAACATACAGTTTGTATGTAAATAACATTTATTTTGTAAACAATTTACATGTTTCTGGAGTGTTTTTATGCCTCTACAATGCATTTTTTTTGTCTAAAAAGCATTTTTCCTAACAACATCTTTTTTTGAACTCTTCTTAGTGCTTATTGCGACTCAACCATTCAGAATATCCAAGTAGTTTATTAGACAAAATATGCTTAAAATTTCTTAACAAGCTCATTATTACTGTACTTTACAGTATTTTGTTGAAGGCCTTGATTTCATTTAAATTCTGTCCAGCTATGTAACGGTTATTGTCTCGTCGACTCTCGACGACTATGACTTCGATCTTGCTAGTACACATTTCCGCGCACATATCATACGACTGTGTGCCTTTGACCACCCCATACAATACTACTCACTCAAAATAGTATCACATTCAGAAAAACTGATACCTAGATGTTTTGTGTGACTCACTGTGAGTTGAGTTGTTGAATATGATCCCCATCTCGATCAGGTTTTTGTCCAGTTTCCCTGTTCCATTGAGCAAATGCTGAGATGGCCCCTTGTTTTGCTTTCTGAACGTAAATGTAGCTTCATTATGCGCACGTTTTGTTGAACTCTCCTTTTGCTTGTAATGGTAAGAGTAGAGGTAAGGGCGATTTGCTATTTTGTTAGCAATACAGAAAAATCATACTTGCATTTCGTGTACCGATGCAAGTAAGTTTTCTATAACTCACAAGCGAAAATGACTATTTTTCAAATATTGCTAATCTTGCGATTTTTAAAATTTATTTTTATTGATTTATGATAAACTTTTACTCATCTTTCAACTATTTATAGTTAAAATGATGGGAAGGGATCCTGGAACTCAAGAAAACGTACGCAGATCATTTTCTCCCCCATACTTCACATACAGTTTTTACTGTTTTTTGACTAAATAAATCTAAATCTAAATTTATGACGTGTTTCGGGCAATAGTGAGAGTATGTACTGTGAAGTGAAGAGGATGTGTCTCTGATGAGGAGTACATACGAGTATTTGATAACGTTTTCTTTAGAAATGCTGATATAAAAAATCTCAAAAATATACAAGTGACGTACACTCTTTAATGCGTGTAAGAAGTCTGCTTCAAAGCTGGACAAAATACATTACATCCTATTCGTTTCATAAAATTTCTTGAAACTCACATATGGCAATATCCAACATACATTTGAAAATCAACAACTACTAAATTAACAAACATATGTATTACACACTTTTAAACCAGAAAATTTGGCTCAGAAAAAGCAAAATGTGGTTTGTCTTTTTGTTGTTCGTTTCTTTGAAGACGGTTTTGCAGGTCTGAGGAGAAAAGATGCCGTCACAGATGAGAAGTTTGGAAGTAGAACCTTGAAGGTCAGTGCGAAAGAGAGAGGCCGAAGATGACGTGTAGGTGTATTACACAGCTTAAGGGATGACATAAGAAAGTGAAGGCTTTTCCCCATAATAGCCCCCTGTGGCATTGCAACGAGGACCTGAGGTCATAGAATTAAGAAACGCAAGTGAATCTTCTCTGCAACTACACATTGGGAATATGATAAAGATTGATGTTAATTGTTCCTAGAAAAAATCATTTTAATGCATGCATTTTATTGCATAAGTTTTTAACGTATTGAATTTATAAAGATGTGTTTCTGAAAAGTAGAACATATTTGCTGACGTTCTCTTTAGAACTGCTGATATGCTAAATGTCAAAAATGTAAGAAGAAATGCCTCATCACGTCCAAAAAGATAACAAACATTGTTTTCTCAAGATACCTTTCCTACGTAATAGTGGGATCAGAATATCACCGCGGAAGCTTATCCAGACATCGGACTATCAGGAGATCTATTGTACACAAACATATCGTACGATGTCCTTGTAATGAGATACTCAGTGCACTCAAACAAGCAAAGGTTGGAAAGATTTGACTTTAGTCCATAATATCTCATACTACTAAAAAAATTAAGACTGAAGTTCAATGGTTTAGTTATTCATGTGTAAGAAAAACCATTAGATAATTTTAAATATTATTAAAATGTAAGGCACATGCAAGAAAGACAAAAAACTATCACTAATTTTGAAAGCACACTGCATTATCACTTTCTTCAAATGAATGTATTAAAGTGAATTCGGAAGGAAATTGTATGAGTGTAATTCAATCGATAAAGGAAGAATAGGAGCATCAACCTGTATACTTAGTCAAAGTCACGTTCTGACTATCCGAGACCTAATGAATGTGAGGCCTAATCGTCACAGAAGAGAGAAATACACAATGATACACGGTATACAGTCTTAGTTGTGGTACACAGACACAGGTTGGCCTCGTCAGGAGGACGAGGCCAACGCCCTCTGAAAATTTTGAAAGGAGCACATATCCCAACGTAATAAAACATTTTATTTCCATAAATATGTTAATTCCCTAACAAAAACGACGTATAGAGCCCGCAGATATGTTTTGAAACTTTTGAAGTAATTATGACCGGGTGAGGACATTAGAGTATCCCTATATTATTACCGTATATGTATGTTTTAGTATCATGGCTTTATTGTCAAGAAATATAAAACATGAAAAATGTTGGCTATTTACGTAGATGTAAAAGTCAACATTTATAGTGTTGTCATTAACTCGTTGACTCGCTAATTTCAACCATTAAAATTAATATTTACATTTAGTAATTTATGATGATTTTTTATTTTTACCTTTATTAAATCATATTAAATATGCTAAATAAAAAATGTGAAACGAAATATGTGAAAATGTCTTAAAATTTCAAAAAACTATGAAAACATTTGAAATTGTATATTGTGCACGTACAGGGTAACCCGCGAAATCGAGGCTAAAATGTGAAGAAATTTTCAAATCTACACTGAAATAGGCCATCATGGACTCAATCTCCACATATAAAGCCTTAAAACAGCAAAAATATCTCAAATCGACCGTAAACAGCTAAACATGTTGGGAAAATGTAGAAAACAACACCGAAAAAATGCGGCTAAGTTGGTGTTGATCCCTCATCCAACCGCCCAAAAACACACGTGAAAAATTCAATTATTCAAAAATTCAAATTCAAAAATTCAAAAATTCAATTCAATGAAAATTGTTTTACAAATGAAACCTCGTAAAGAATAAAAAAAGTTTAATGGGTAAGGGGGCCAAAAATGCAGTTGTCCCCCTCCCTCGTTTTGGACTGTTCATGCTTAATATGCATGCCATAATACAGAGAAATAAGTGTATGTTTCTGTATGAGCTACAGTGTAAAAACAATGATCATAATATTTGCAAGCATAGATATTATTCCTTTAATTCCATAAGTAATCCGATTAAATTCTCAATGTCAGGAAAACACAACTTCATAGGAACATAGTGGCAACTTTGTAGAAACTCTTAATAGTACGTCGAATTAGTCACAATAAAATCATCGGTAAAATTCTTTAAAACGTTCATCCCTAAATTAAATTGTACAATGTCAATGTGTACCTGTCAGTTATTCATCATGTGACAGATACTATAACATTTTATCTAGTTATAATGTTTTTATGTAGTGGGTTATTTAATTATTTACAAAAATTGAAGCATTCTTGATAAAAGTTTGAAAATGTTCGTGGCACTTCATGTAAAATACCCCCAAAATTAAAATATCCGTTTCAAATTGAACGAACCTCAATATTCAACCCGATCGATTGGGAAATATCTCTTTTGGGGGAAATTCTATGTACTGTTTCGGCGCTGATATTTTTCGCAGACACGGGGAGTGAGACGTTTTGCGGAACAAAAAAATCGGTATCAGGGGTCCCTCGACGCTCATTTTTGTCAAACTTTCGACATCGATTTTTTGCAGCATTCTTTCTCGTACTACGTATTACTCCATGTATACTACTAGGTTTCGAGAGTAAAGTATTTTTTAAACACGGGAGTTATTAATTACATCGTACAATAGCTATCAAGCTGTTTTTCTTGCCACCTTCTGACATTAAAATATAAATAAAGCACTTCATAAATAATTACTGTAATAGAGTGCGTTGTAAATACTCTTCATGCATGAGCTGACTGAAATATTCAAAGAACACATGATCGCGTAATCGTTACAAATAATACGAATAGGTATGTGATGTTGTAACATTACTATTTTTTGCATAGTCTAGTAATGGAACAGTGGTGTTTGCGCCCTGATACACACACAACGGTGTCTTCTAATATCTTTCCAATGTAATGCAAGAGAAAGTGGTTCTGTCTAACACATTTCAATTTCCATTTGGGATGCAATCTCTTAGACTAGACATGCCTCTCTTACGAAACACGAAACATATTTTTTAATATCAAAACTTCATTGAAAGTTTTGCAAATATACATCCTTGTGTTCGCGTTGGTTCAGTAATTTGTATAAACACACTGTATCCATTTCTCATCTCACTTGTTGAATTCATTTATTACTCATCAACCATTTTAATTAATTATTAAAAACCTTCGCAACAGTCGTTTCCTCCTTTATTCACAAGTTAACTATAAATAAAGAAACAGGGTAGGGATCCAAATGCTAAAAAGAGGGCGCAAATTAGTTTCTCCCCACAAATCACACACAGTTTTTACTGCTTTGGGGTAAATAAATAAAAAAAGTGAAAACATTCTCAATTAATATTTGCTGATATTTTAAATTTCAAAGTATCATAATTCATTTATAAACTATGAAATATAATATTATTATGTCCATACGAAGTCGATATTTTATATGTCGTGAAATATATAGGATCTAAATTCCCATGCAGATATTTACTTCACGGAAAATAAAAAAGTATATTTAGTTGATATTAAAATTTAAAACAATCTTAGAAATAAAAAGGAAACATTGCATTTGAAATTTAAACGGAAACAAAGAGGTGGCTTTTGAATCTAAATACTTTATATACTATTATTATTATTATTATTATTATTATTATTATTATTATTATTATTATTATTATTTGGAAATAACAAATGATTAAAACCACTAGCAACGAGAGCCGCTTAATTATATTTCGGTTTCTATGAGTCTTCCATGAGTCTGTCTATATCTGACCCTGTTGTTTCTTTGACAAATGTGAGCAAACGTTTTCTCATTTCTTCCCTTTGTTTTCATTTGGAAATAGCTCTCTATAAATGAAAGCCAATTACTACCTTACATACTGTATAAAAAGTCAGGGCTAGAGAAAAGCGCCCAGTAGATATTTTGACTGAATTTTGTCTTAATATATAATATAATTTTGTCATAATTCTTGTTCGTATATGTTGTAAATAACTTTTTCTATCACTTGTGTACTCAGAATCCTTCATACCAAAAACTCGGTTTACGGCAAAACGTTCCATATCTGTTAGTATGTCTATCCGTCTGTGAACAACGCTAGTCGCTAAACCGTAGGCAGGATTCTCACCAAAATAGATATTCCCTAATTTCCGCTGGCTGATGTCGCGGCTTCTTGAATATGAAATGGATATTTGATTGGGAGATATTTTACATGAAGCTTCAAAGACTTTTCAAATTTGTTTCAAAAAATGGCTCCAAATATTTTCTTCAAATTTTGTTATCTGTTAGAGCAAAGTACGCTTATAGTGCATTTCTGATGTTGCAGATCCGATTTTCATTGAACTTTCTGAATTTTTGAAAATTGACAAAGTTCAAAATTTGTTCGGCAACTTCCTACAACTACAATATTGATGTTTCTTTTTCTTACTGAAATCTGTGGTTCAAAATTAGGTCTTTAAATGAGGTCATTTTCAATATTTTCAAAATATGAGTAGTTTTCATGTAATTTTGCAAGAAGTAAAGGCAATTTTAAAAACAATATTTTATCAAAAAGTCTCCTTTTTTTTCATTATTTTTTCGTATAGTGTAGATTACGCTTAAAGGGCTAATGTCTAATTTTCGTTGAGCTCTAAATTTTCGAATATTGCTGTTCAATTTCTAATGTGTATATATATATATATATATATATATATATATATATATATATATATATATATATATATATATATATATGGCACAAATTCTGTAAAACGAATTTATGGAGATGACTCTGTAGTCAGATAAGACTCCTGTTGAATTTAAAGTTGAATTTAATGAAACCGTAAGCAAATGAAAAATCATTACGAACGTATAAATAAAATCATAACATAAACATAAACCTTATGAAAATGTTCCGTTTTTTCGGCCATTGGGGTCAGAAGTGACCCCAAAGGGCCTAAGCATATGTCATATTACATTCGATTGTAAAATTCACTAATGCGTTTGCTCTGAATATTTACATTTAGAAATGCGTATTGTACATTTATACCAAGTGTCACGCTAATTGTGCTTATCATATTTGCCTTTCGAAATGCATTTTTTTAGTGAACGTTTTCGCATAATAAACAAAAGTGGAATTCAATATTCAAGATCAAACGATGCCAGGAAAATAATTCCACATAATTTAACTTCAGAGCTTAACTTCGCTTTAAATTAATATAATCTTAACAGTGATTACTTTTCAAGATTATCGATAAATAATTTCGTGGAAATACTAAAGTACTGTGGCTTTACACTTAAAAATACGAAGCAAATGCTTAGAGAATCCAAAGCGGAATGAAGAGAATTCACTGCCTTATTTTTAGGCTCGTCTCCTTTTGAATATTTTTGAGACATGAGAAATATATTATTGCAAAGTAACAATTAAAAAAACATGTGAGTTTTTGGTAGCGAAAAGAGCATGTCATTGAAAGGATCTCTCCAAAAAAGCTTAATATTTTTATAAAACAATCATCTCAATATGGAAATGGAAAATGGGTTGTTTAACTTACAGCATTTGCCGACGTTTACGAAGCATTCCATTTTTAATATTTTTGCGAAAAAAACCCAACGAATTTATTAAATTAATGAAACGTAATTTGTATTCAAAGCGAAATATATTGATTAAAAAATATAAATTTAAATACGAACACAAAATTGAAGAGAGCACTATAGTATTATATCATGTTCAATCATGCTCAATTTACGCAAACTTTTCACTTTTAGAAAGAGAAACTACTACTTCACAATTAGCCGTTGCATTTGACATCTATGAAACTGTACTGACGACTAAGACTCATCCCTTCATTAGCGACATTTATTTTTTTTTTTAATTTTTTATCCCGGCAACTGTGTTGTGGTATATTTCATTCGGATTCCTTTTATAAATTGTACCAAATTATAGTACTAGGAATAAAGAGTAGAAGTTAGACAATGTACATTTCTTGTCCGTGACAATTGATTCTCACCAAAATTGATGGTAATTTTACTGAATTTATATAATTTTGAAATTTATAACTTTCATTTATTTTACATTAATACATTAAAGGATACAGTACTGAAGCGATTTTTGGATGATTATTTCCGCTTTTCAGCCATTATTGGCTTGTGAATATCAGGCCTTTTTTTAAAAAACCTACCGAAGTTAACGTGAAGTTAACGTTAATCAGAAGTGGCTGGGGTGATTTAGCAAATATAACATGACAACAGATTTAAGATATAAGAAAAGAGGATTGATATATTCTTCGAATTTGGAGAGAGGAAATCGAATTATCCAAAATATTGACTGAAGATAAAATTTTGTGTCAGAGTTAATGTAGTAAACAGCACTAGATGCAGTACATGCTATTATTATGTTCTTCTATCATATAGCAAATCAGGCTTGAAAATACGTCCTTGACATATTTCTCACGGAGGCAATGAGAAATCATTAACGTACAACTTTTGAAAATTAAATTGAAATAAAATTAAGTAAAGAGAATGCAATTTGTAAAGTAGCGATGTAAGAAAAACGATTTCGAGTTTTATTATGTTATTAATTAACAACGAAGGTTTCAAGTAACCGAAGGATGAACTCCCACGCTAGGACGTTATGACATCAGCCTTTAAATGACGAAGCGATGGTTAAGCTGGTTGACGAAGACAATACTTAATGTGGCCACGTACTCAAGGTGAATTTACGAAAGGCCATGAGAAATTGACCAACTATTGCTCCTGAAAATAATATCAAGAACTCATATAATTCAAAGCACCAATAACGAAGAAGCAAGTTGTATAAAAAGTTTCATGGACATTTTAATATCCTTAAAACTATTAGTTTTCTTAAATGTGTTTCAAAAAAATAATATGAAAAAGTGCATTACTTAAAAGCACGCGAGCGTACAACGCACGTACAACGCCCCCACACATGTTCAAGTATGCACAACATGTACGCACCATACTTAAAATAAAACTGTCCAAGGTAACATTGCAAAACTTTATCTTTAGTAATGGAATTAAGACTTTACTAATATATAGTGAATCAGAAATTGAATCATTTCGAGAATGACGAGAAATATCTGCATCACGTGGATATGTTCCAGGAGTTACGCCCACTTTCAGGCACTTCCTTCTGACCATATATGACAATGGCCTGACGTTTTAGTTACTATTCCTTGTTCTTTTCTGACCGCAAAAGTATGTTTTAAATACATTTTAAATAAAAATAAAAATGTTACAATGAAATATCAGGAAACATTATTCGAAATTTATTTATATTATACAAGAGTAATGATGCAAATAATTACACATTATGTTCATATTTCAAACGTTTAATTTTTCAAAATCAACCCTGATTCAAAATGAAATAAAAAATAACTGTTTTTCAATAAATACAAACATAATACTATTTCCCTTTATCTTCTTGAAAATGCAATATACATTTTACATTTTTTCTCGTTTGTTATTTATGTAACTTTTCGACATAAAAAAATGAAAGGAAAAAAGTAGGCTACATATATTTTGTATGAAAATATTTCGTGAATAATATTATCTGCCATTTTTAATGAATGAGAGTAACTTGTAATATTTTTCTCGACTTTATTAAACAGTTTAGATATTGTTGCTATTAAAAACAAACCAATGTTTAACATCTTGTGAAATTATTGCATTTTATGAAAAGATAGGCTCGAATGTAATAAGAAAATTCACTTAACGTGTCTACAATTTTTTCTAAGGACTTGTGTAACAATAACGCTCATGTCAAATTAATTCAAACGCAATTTAACTCAGTGAAGAATGTAGGTACTCATTACCTCATGGAACTACCACCATTTGTGTCAGAGGTCTCTTGCATATTCTCACAATATAATGGAGAATTAAAAGATAAGAAAAACAAGACGCCACAGGTTCACGTAATTAATGGAAATGAATGTGAACAACCATACGAAAATCGAAATATACAGTCATAAACATGACTCAAACACTCGCGTAAAAATATTATTTAAAAAATCTTACCAGCGGCTGTTGCTTAGTTTCCAGATGGACCCCAGGCGTGGACTGTGTAAGCTGCACTTTCTTCGGCTAGCCAAACCTGGCCGCCTCTCGCGTCCCGTTACCTTGGAGGGGAGGAGTCACCAGTCTACAGGTACACACCTTTCCAATGTACAATATGAACCGCGCCCGCACAGCCTTCTGTCAGGCCAAACAATCTGCAACAATGACATTATTATTGAGAACACCTCACTTGTGGAAGAGAAAAAAGATAGTGCATTGTAATAACAATATTTTTCTTATGACCATCTAAGTTCGCGTATTTTGGCATTATTATCACAGTAAATGTGAATACCCAGAAAATCGCAATTATTGTATCATGTTGTGCATTATAATTTATTTTAAACATATTTATAATATAATCGCAATACTGTTTATCGTTTGAAAAGGCATTCTCGATTGTTGATAATATGTGCTTTACTTTGAAAGAAAAATATTATATTTTCAACTCTCAGCGATTTTTGTATTGAAAAACATTTTATGTAATGCAATCGAAATGTCAAATCAATTTCTTTTCCAGAATATTCCGTCAATAATTGGGCTGAATGAGAAGGGACTGATGTGTCATATTTCATGTCTATGACAGGTACACAAAAAACGGGACATTTTTCTTTCATAATTGTTTTGTAAATAACATGGGCGTCACCGCTGAAAGGAGGACCCCTCCCCCATATTTTTTGGTATATGAGGACTCCTCATTACCTAATCTCTACCTTCTCTTTTGAATCATCCTCCCTCCCCCGCACGCAAACATTTGGTACTAATGACGTCCACGGCAAATATATATGAAAATTCGTAAGCAATTTTTATTTGGTAAGGACGTGTTTCAATCTTGGAATTCATCTGGTTTTTGAACGCACGGAATTAAAATGTATTAAAAGAAAGACTTTTGAATTTCAAAATTAATACATATTACTGATTAAATTCAATACTTACAAAAATGAGTTATAATTATAATTATTATAATTATATAATTATCATAATTATATAATTATCATAATTATTATAATTATTATAATTATTATAATTGTTATAATTATGAGATTATATTTATGAGAATTATAATTATATTCTTCAATAATTCTCTGAATTTACAATTGCCATATTTTGTTTTCTTCACTGTGCAGTTTACAAATGCAAAAGCATTCAAAATATTTGAAACAATCCGAAACACGCTGCTTGGTTAACTGGAACTTTTTTGAAACATCGCTGCATGCTGTACTTCATAGTCAGGAGATATCCGATTCCTGTTAATGTGGGAAAGTACGTACTACTCGTGTCGTATCCCATTACGGACGTAGAGGCTGAGAGGTGTACAAGATGGAGAAATTGTTGTCTTCCCATTACTATTGTGCTTTGATAAAAAAATGTATTTTCGCTGTTCTTTAAAATGCAAAACATATTATAGTTGACACAAAAAATTATTTTGCGGAACTTTAAAAAAAAAAAAAAATAGGGACCTTTTTTACACCTCTTTGAAACGCGCCTGACGGTGCCCATGATTGCAGATACATTATATTACAAAAATCACATTTTAAAATGCAATTTCAAAACTTAATAACGGCAAGAATTGCTAAGGCTAGGCTAAGTAATTTTTGTTTTTGGAGTCGTAATTTTGTGTAGTAATCATTGCTCCACCTTTGAATGGATTACATTTGACCATTTCTAATAGATAAACAAAATTGAAAGAAATTATTTTGATCCATTAAATACACAAGTTTAAAGGTGATAAATAATAGTAGCTGGAATCTTCCATCGTTTTACGTCGTGTTTTAAATCAAAATCATTCTGAAGTGCCGGCCGTCATGCATTCGTCTGGAATTTATGCAGCAACAATGATATATGCTATTGTGACCATGAGAGAAGTCCCACGAGACAAAGTAAAGGTAGTCAAGTGTTGGTTTTCCCCGTTAGTTTAGCTGTTACAACACTAAACGGGCCGGTTTTTTAGTGGTATGGAGTGAGGCCTGAGTGGAGGGTTTGAAATACACTTCCTCACTGTCACAAGCACTCTGGTGTTAGTTGCGGCGAGGTGCGCCAGATAGCACTGCTTCAGAATCGCAATTTAATCTGAGAAGCAGTGCCATGAGTAGTGATCTTCTCTTTTTATCACTCTTATTACTGTTCTGATAATGAATGGCAGCGAGCGGGAATGATATTCAGAGGTTGATCGTTCATCCTCACAGTTTCGTTTGGTTTCTTGAAGATAGAAGATTGTTCTTGTGTTGTTCGTCGAGTTTGTGTGGTGGAGCACTCCAGCAGTGAACTGTCAAACGTTTTTGAAATCATTTTTCAAAATGCCTACTGTGATATCCAAATACTTAGACACTGCAGCAGCAAAATACAATATTAGAAAAGAGCATTTAACACGTGGTGTGGTTACTGGTGTGGTGGTTTTATATTGTCTAAAAATAGGTTACCCATATATTCAATCCCTTTGTAAGCAAAGTGTTAAATCTGAAACTGATGCAAAACAATCATCATCAAAAGTGGTCACTGAAAAGAATGGGAAAGCTATTTGTTGCACTTCAGAAAAGAAGGATGTCAATAAAAATAATGCAAAGAACAGGAGGAGGAGCAAACTCCAAGTTCTTATTGAGCGAATTGCAAGGAGAATACCGCTCATCAATCCTGAGTTTGTATTTCAGCTGTATCGTTTAGGGAAGTTAATGGTTCCTGGGATATGGACTGCAGAAGCTGGTTTATTGTTTGTGCACACAATGGCACTTGCCACAAGAACTTTTCTCTCAATTTATGTGGCATCAATGGAAGGACAGATTGTGAAGTACATTGTTAGACAGGATGTAACTCAATTTGCCCTTATGTTGTTAAAATGGCTTGGAGTAGCAATTCCAGCAACATTTATAAATTCTCTTATAAGATATTTGGAGAACAAAATAGCTCTGGCATTCAGGTATCTATTGTTTTGTGTAGTATAACAATATATAATACTTTATAAACAATATTATTCAAATAACTGTAGTAATTAGTGTCAAACTTATGAATAACTACGTGCTATTTAAGAAAATATTGTATTGAATTGTGATCACAAAATAGTACTAATATCATTAAAAAAATAGACTGACTCATTTTGTAATTAGGATTCGCTCGTTTTTCATGGCAATTTAAATTTTGCTCTTACATATTTTCTGAGTTTTACTTTTATTTTGCATACTTGCCAGTGGGTCATGAGAAGTGGAGCTCTGCTTTAAGTAGATCATATAGAAAAATGTTATTTTTAATGATATATTTATTAATGTAGCTTGTTTTTAAACACATTTAAAACATTTCTATGCCTGATAAAATTTCATTAGCCAGGCATGTGTTGCAATCATGGCAAAGCATAGTGAATATTTAAACTAAATACATTATACATTCATTTTACCCCATTTTGTTTCTGTTAGGACACGGCTTGTCAACTATACTTATGGCCTGTATTTCAAACAACACACATACTATCGAATTGCAAACTTGGATGGACGAATTGAAAATGCTGATCATCGCCTCACTGACGATATAACAGCATTTACTTCCTCTATAGCCCATTTATATTCACATATCACAAAACCACTTCTTGATTGCCTTTTAATTGTGATGGCTCTTGCTAGAACAAACAGAAAAATGGGCTCTTCTGCTCTACCAGGTATAACCTTTTACCATCATGTTAAATTTTTTTCTTAGAGTTCTTAAACCATTGTAAAAGTTTCATTGATTTTTTGTTTTGGTATTTGCTGTTTTATTACTATTCAGTTTTACGTAAATTTGTAAATACTATATGTATTGCGTGGTTTCTTTTCTTTTAAATGTAGTAAGCTATGTGTTAAAATTGCAGGACCTCTTTTGGCAACGGTGGTCATTATGCTTACTGGACAGATTCTTCGCGCAGTTTCTCCCAAGTTTGGAGCATTAGTGGCAGAGGAAGCCAACCGTAAAGGATATCTCAGATATATACATTCCAGAATTATAACAAATGCTGAAGAAATTGCATTTTATGGTGGAGAAAAAGTTAGTTGAACAAAACTGTACTGTACATTAGAAATCCTGCCTGACTATTCATTTGTAAATGTGATGGAACATGAAGTCTTCATTTATACATTTCTTTTTCACTTGCTACAAATACTGTCTTAAATCAAGTATTGAATGTTTTCAGGTTGAAATTAATCATTTGTCAAAAGCATATGCTTCTCTGGCAACACAAATGAATGCCTTGTTTTCTCAAAGACTGTGGTATATCATGCTTGAGCAGTTTCTTATGAAGTATGTGTGGAGTGGAACGGGTATGATAATGGTATCTCTGCCTATCCTTGCCGCAAACAAATCATGTAAGTGATGGTGTTACTTTGAATGTGCAAAATGTTTAATTTCATGAAATCTGGGTAGATTGAAGAGAGATTTTATTTTGATAACTTATTTTCCAGCCAAACGTTCCTCTGAAATATCTGCAGATGATACACCTGATGGGGGAGTAAGCGAAAGAACCCAGTACTTCACAACTGCCAGAAACTTGTTACTTTCTGGTGCTGATGCTGTTGAGAGACTAATGTCATCGTACAAGGTACATCAATGTAATCCATCATATTAACATGTAGTAACGTTTGAGAGTAGTGTTCGTTTTTCAATACCCTATTTTCTTTGAATTTTAGGAAGTTGTTGAATTAGCTGGTTACACATCACGCGTGAGTGATATGCTAGATGTGTTTGAAGATGTGAGTCAAGGCAAATATTATCGTTCTACTGTGTCTGGATCTGAAAATAAATCATCAAAGAATACATCAGTAAAGTTTCAGTTGGAGTTCAAGGATGGTCAACCTATTCCTCAGGGTATGAACATAATGTTCTTATGAATGCTCAGATTTCATAATGTGTTGGTTTACATGTCACCACCCCTCAGACCAAGAAATGTTTCAATGTGAATAATGAAATTTCTTCTTTAAAATTTATATTTTATTAATTTATTGTATAATATTGTGTTATTAAACATTTGAACATTATAAAAAATAATTTATGATAATTATGAATGGAGCTTTTCCATAACAAAGCATTTATAATGCCACATGTGCTGTCCCCTGGGTACTTTCTGGATATCTCCCTTGAGCAACTGCACTGTTATACACTGCACCAGGAAAGTTTCTCTGCACCAAGCCAAATCAGGGGCTCCTATTAAAAATTGCATTTATGTTCGTAGCAACCGGATCACTGGGAAACTAGTAAAGGGGGCAACAATTCCAGCATCTGTTAAAATTGTGGCGAGTACACAACTTATGTTTTCATTTGATACAAGCTGCAGTTTGGGCTCCCAACATTATTTTTGTTGAGAGCACACTCATTAGCCACTGGTGCCACTGCGGAGAGACTTGACTAGCGCACTGTAGTTAATATTTATTAACTGTGAAAGCTTTTGAAATGCTGAAGAAAATTTTTCCTTTTTTAATTTGGCAGTAGTTGATGAAAAGTTTAATTCTCCTAGAATAAGAATAGTGAAATGCATTAGGCCAGACCTTTTGACTCTACATATTCCTCCAATAATCTTTAATGTGTAAATGAAGTATTGTAGATTATTTTGTTTCTTGTTTCAGGTATCATTCATGAAACAACTGATGGAACACTTTCACTTCTTAACGTGCCTATCATAACTCCCAACTGTGATGTTGTTTGTCCCAACTTAACTTTAAAAGTAGATCATGATATGCATTTGCTTATCACTGGACCTAATGGCTGTGGTAAATCATCCTTGTTCCGTGTTTTAAGTGGTCTCTGGCCAGTATATGCTGGTGATCTGTATAAACCGCCCATCACCCATATGTTTTATATACCACAAAGGTGAGAAAAAATTAATTGAAAGTTATTATGTCTATGTACAAGAATTAATAATGAAATTACGAAGAGCATGAAATTGGTAGTAATTTAAGAAATAATGAAGCTTTGGTTGCTAAAAACAAGTTAAATTTCCATTAGTAAATAATTGTCCTTTACCTTGAAGTTCGGAAACATGTTTGTGAAAGTGTAAATACAGTTTGCATTGCATATATTATTTATTTTTGTTATTTTTAATTATTATTTTTAAATGCCAATTAATATTTCGATGCACTGCCGCTGTCTCTGCTGTGTCTCTGACAGATCCTAGGGTTTGAGTCTCAAAAATGGCAGATTTTTCAATGCTTGCTATTCAGCTAGGTTGTATTTAGCCACTTTCTGGAGGAGAATTCTAGCAGCCAGCTGCTCCGATGGGTAGTTTTCATTGTTGTTTTCTTTCTTTTTTTTTTCTTCCAATCGATACCAGACTAATGCCGGATCAGTACCCTAACAAACAGGCCATAGGCCGAGTTCAATCTTTCCTTCCTTTTCCTTGTCTTGTCCTCTCCCTTTACTCGCACACATTAACACTTCTACTAACATGCATTACACTACCACACATGTTGGTAACTTAAGAGTTTGTCCTGGCTGGGTCAGTGCTCTGCGGGGGAGATACCTGGAGAGGGAAATCCCCCAAGCTGCGTTGTAGGTTGGCACTGGATCTGAACATCTGCAAGGAAGAAACACCACTACCTCCTGGGATAATATATTAACACTAATGGGATCCTTATTAATATTAACACAAACACATAATACAGTAACAGGACTAATGACTAAGCGTTTGATGTGCTCACAAACGTGAAACAATGAATCAATCAATTGTGGAACAGCAAATTGTTAGAGATTTTCTCTATTGGTAGTACTGGTATTTTAAAACTTCACAAATTATCCTCTATTATTAGATTTCATTTACTGTTTACATTGAAATTGCTCTGAATAGCATAAAAATTAAATTTAAGTTAATTATAATGTAAATTAAAGTAGTTTTAAACTTGAAATGATCAATTACAGTCAAGATTATTCTCAAAACTTCATATAAGAATTATAATACAGAACAGATTAGTTAGCGGTTTTTTATGTAGTTTATTAAACAGTTTCACATTTTATGTGAAGAAAAACTTGTCCTTTTAATTCTTCAAATGAGTTACATACCAGCTAAAGGTTCACTTCATCATACATGTGTTTTTTTTGTTAATTGTAATAAAACCTGTATAATTGTGCATTGGGTTTCCATTTCAGACCATATATGCCCTTGGGATCATTGGCTGATCAAGTTATATACCCTGACACTATAGCAGATATGAAAGCAAAAGGCAAAACTTTTGATGATTTGCAACAGTGCTTGGAATTGGTTCACCTGGCGTACATTGTAGAGAGAGAAGGTGGTTGGCATGTTGTGCAAGATTGGAAGGATGTCTTATCAGGTGGTGAGAAACAACGAATGGCAATGGCAAGACTATTTTACCACAGGTAAGTAGATGTGTTAAAGTTGTGAAACACATTTATATATTTTTTTAATAATTTAATTTGTAAGTTTTATCTTGAGATGGAACTTTAATGATGTATTTTCATGAATTTATATCATACTTCTGCAAATGAAGACTGGAAATCTAAAATGTGTTGTGTGCCAAAAAGTACTACTCGCATTTGTAGAGAAAGTATGTTTTAATTATGTTCTCTGATTCTTGTGCAAGGGGCAATGCCATTTTAATATGCTAAATTCGTTAACGATTACTTTATGTATGTATATGTGTGTATGTGTATATGTGTATATATGTACCTTGCGTTCATTCTTGATATTGCATATAATCTGCAAATACCTTTGTTCAAATCGTTACGTTATGGCATAACGGTGATGGATGAAACTGTTACAGCGTTTTCATAATTTAAAACCATTTTTAGACTGGTAAACATTCTTGATCTGTACTCAAGTATCAAGGAAACTCGGGTACTTAAGTACTCAAGGAAACTGTGGGAAAATAAGGAGAAAACATTTTCTGGTGATTGTGTATTTGTACAAGAACCCTTAAAATTTTTAATTCTTTCTCGATAAATAATGAGTAAATCTTTCAAAAATTTATCAATAAGTAATTAAATATTATATTTTTATTTCATGCCCAACATCATTGAGAATGTGAGTCTTGATATAACTTTTTGTATTGAATGTGACACAAGTGCTGTGAAAATACTTGTTTGTAATTTGTAGGATTGAAATTTATTGGAGGACATACTTATTCATTAGATTGTTAAATACTAAAGAAATGTTGAGTGCATTTAAGTTGTGTGAGAAATTTTTTTTTGTGGTGATCTCGTTAGTGACAAATAGTACTTCAGATGTAAATTCTCCTTTTCTGAGATGTTTCTTAAATTCATTCTCTTATTTTAATTGAATCAAGTAAATTCTTCTGTAGTTTGTCACTATAATTTATTTTTGTGTGAAATTGAAAGAACTGAATTGTGTAATGAAATTGATTAATGTGTTTTTGAATTATGCACAGGCCTAAATTTGCTCTTCTCGATGAATGCACCAGTGCTGTGAGCATTGATGTAGAAAGTGATATATATCAATCGGTGAAAGATGCAGGAATAACTTTGCTTACTATTACTCATCGACCTTCTTTGTGGTAGGTGACCAAAACATTTTACTCACCATTGTTTCAGAATTTCTTTCCTGTTTTAAAAACTTAACAACAGTCACTATGTGTTTTTCGTATAAAAGCTTGTTGCTATTTAAGTGTCATGTTTGTAGGAAATTCCATACACATTTACTGCAGTTTGATGGGGAAGGAGGCTGGAAATTAGAGTCTTTAGATTCTAATGTTCGTCTGACATTGAAAGAGGAGAAAGAAAAGTTGGAGGCTCAGCTGGCTGATGTTCCAAGTGCACAGGATAGGCTAAAGGTAATTGTTTCATGATAATTTTTCACCCGAAAATGAATGTGCATATTTAATTGCCCTTGAAAACCTTATTTGAATGAAATTATTCCTTGATATTTCAAAATTTACTCAAAAAGTTTACATATTTGAGGTACCTTCAATTTCTTTGGGTTATTATAATATTTCAATAATAAGAAAAAGACAAATAGATTGTTCTCATCTTTATTAAAATACTTTGTTCTATAAGATTTTCTTTGTTATTCTTGATTTGTATGAGTAGGTAGCTATGTACAAATTAATTTCATGACTTGCTGAATACAGAGTTTTGAAGTATAATATGTTGATTTTAAGAAACATAACTTAACATTCACTTTCAGTGGTAGTGTTAGGTATGCTGCTAATGAAATAAATTTCTGAAAATAAATAGTTTAATCATTTTCAAAAATACAATGCATACCAATCCTGTGTACCCATTAGTCTTTAAGATTCTCTTCAAAATTTGTTAGCATTTAGAGAGTTTTCACCAAAGGTCAGAGTAGAATGAACAGTATTTTTCATAAAGTCAAATTGTGCTTGGCAAAAATATTTTATTTCCATTAGAGACCGAGAACATTATATCCGCACGTTCTCTTAAGCCCCGGAATATCTACCCCCTCTCCTTTCCCTACATTAGTTGCATTAAGAATATATGATAGCGATGAGAGTTGTAGACAAAGTCTGGTGAGGAGAAATGTTCACTCCCGTGCATTAAAAACTATTTTGCATCGCAAAATGAACTACAAATTCGATGTAAAATTCCTTTTGTCAAAATAACCAAACTCCGCTCTCTTCTCGCATCTAGTGAAGCGAGGGCTCAAGAAAACGTGAGCAGATAATATCTAAATATTCTCTCTCTTACGGATCCTTGTGTATTGCTGAATAGATATTAAAACATGTTCCTTAGTGAAATTTAAAATTACACTAAGGAGGTAGTATTATTTGAAAAACAAGTTTAAATTGACAGTTGAAATGAAAGTTGTCAAAACACGGTTTTCCTTTCTTGCCTTTATTTGTAAGAAGAGAAAGTATTGTAATTGTGTGCTGGAAAACCGATTTTTTGACAGAAAAACTCTTATTGCTGGGCTCTGGTGTGTCATCTGTCCATCTCAATTTTTTCAAAAAGGGCTTCAAATTTCTTGATTAAAGTTTGCCCTCAACGTAAAGGATGCTTAAAATTTTGGCACATATCATTTTTGTTAAAATCCCTAAATTTAAAAAATTGCAGAACTTCAAAATTGTTTTGGCATTTTTCTACAACTACAATAATGAAGTCTGATTGTTGTCTTTAGTAAAATTTGCTGTTGAAAGATAGATCTTGAAATAACGTCCTTTACCTTTTTTAGAAAATGTAGATAGTTTTCGTGTAATTTTGCATGAAATTTAGGCAGATTTTCTTCATGAATGAAAACTGTTCTTTAAGACTGATATTCAAATTAGGTCATGTACAATTTTTTGAAAATATGAGTACTTTTCGCGTAATGTGAAATATACGCAATTAAAAAAATTATTAAAACAAAAAGTCTCTCAATTTTTTTCTTTGAATTTGTTACATGTATGTATCAAAGGATAGTAAAAGAATTATTCAAATTTCTGGTAAATACTGTATTTTCGAAAATTGCAAAACTTTAACACTTAAAAATTACAAAATTGAAGAGAGACATTTGCATTTGACGATATCTGTTCTATAAACTCTGCTATTTAGGTCATGTACAATTGTTTGAAAGACAATTAGTTTTGTGTAATTTGTGAATAAATTTAATGCAATTTATAAAAAAAATATTCTCAAAAACTGCACCAAATTTTTCCAAAAACTTTCATACGACTCACACGCGTGTACACATACACTGGCACAGACTTGTGCGCACGCACACACACACACGCACACTCAGACCTTTACACTACACACGCACACACACGCACTCAGACCTTTACCCTACACACGCACTTGCGCAGACCTTTACACTACACACGCACTTGCGCAGACCTTTACACTACACACACACTTGCGCAGACCTTTGACACTGCTAGGGTCATTACCCAATCACTTATAGGAGAAAGTAATTTACTTTGTATAGAAGCATGCAAAATCCCCCTTTCTTGCATCATAACATAGTATTCTCCTACAAAGTTGTAAATAAGAGAATTCAGACATGAGAATGTGCTAGTTTATGTACCAGGGCTAATTGGCAATGCCCAGGTATGCAAAAAGAGCCAAAGAAGTCTCAAAAACATTTTATTTTGATTTGTGCAGCATGAAATTGTTTATCAAATGACATGTATGCAAGGGCATTTCCATTATTTGAGTATCTCGAAATTTTAGACCATTTGGCAAGATGAGCATGTTGTGGCCTCAGAATCGCCAGGTTCTATCTAACATTTTTGCTGAATTTTTAATATGTTCAACTCTCTGCTATGAGGTTTATAGCATATTAAATCAGTTTTCATATCAGTCTTGTTGAAAACATATGAACAAAATGACTTGCCATTTGTGTGTCATTGTTAGACACTTTCAAAGTGCTCTCCTGAAAATTTTCCTCAAATTCAGATAGAATCTTCTTATTCTAAGACAGCAGTGTATCTCCCAGATATCTCACTTTCTCATATCGTATTAGAACTATGTAGATAGTGTGGTTAACTTATTGTAATCTCTAATCATTTTGCTTTCTCCAGCGTATAATAAGTGCATCATGAGCAAAACTACACCCCTCTGGACCCCTTAAGGACAAATCTTTATTTCTTTTGAAAAATTCTGCTAACCAGTCTTCCCCAGCAATTTCTTTTGTAGCCACAAATCTGAACATTTTACATTATTTGCAGTAGCAGTTTGATAGGCAAGTTAGCGGCATTTATTTTTTGACAAACCGTAAAACTTTTTGCAGCCAGCAATCACTTCCTCATGCAAAAACTACACAAGCAAACACTTACTTATGGCTGTCGATTGATTTGAGTTCATCTTCTGTACCAGAAAGTGATTTTATAATTTTTCCTTTTGTCTTAATGTTTTTCTCTTGACACAACAATTATCTGCTGTACTTCTTATGATTCTACCTTCTGCAAACAAATTAATTGTTCTCTTTATTTTTTCTTGTGTATCCCTTTGGTAGTTTTTCTCTTGTATGTTCTGCTAAACATCTGAAAAAGCATTGTAGCACATGACCCGTAGTGTCCCATCATCACTTAACCCATTTTGCCCCAGTAGTTCATTTTCAAAGTGGTCAGATTTGGTTTATAAAATTAGTTATGGTAACTTGCCTACAATGCAGGAAGATAATAAAAACTTCAGGGAATTGCAATCTTCAAGTTCAATACCAGTATTAAAATGGCGAAAAATAATATTAAAACAAATACATGTTGCCAGTAATTTACTTCGGAAGGGAAAGATCAGTTAATAATACTTCTCGCTTCCATAAACCATGAAGTCAGATCATTGCCACGTGGATAGTATGTGTGGCCACACTGTATCAGTTAATCATACGTTTAGCCAACCTAACCATTCTGGATATCAGCGAACATTCAGTGACTCATCATACCCTTGGGACCATGGTACCCCGGCCTCCCTTATATGTAGCTATTATGTTTTATGAAGGTATGATATTAGTATATATTTTGTGTGACTTACTTTTTAAAACTGGAACCCTTCTGTTTTGTTTCAGGAACTTTGTAAAGTGCTGGGAGAAGATTCAAAGGTCTTGTCATCGGAGTAGGAAATCTAGACTTAAGCAACTGATTTTCCATTCACTCTTTACAGGGTAAGGTTTTTATAATGCAAATCCATAGCCCATAGCTCAAATGTGCCAAAGGGACAGTTCAGTTACACAATTTACTTTAAATTATTCCAAGAACCATAGTAAGATTGTGGATATCTTTCCAAACTGGAAAGACTTTTATTGACTCTTGTATTTCATTTTCCATGTTGCTGGGTGACATGGGGAAGTTGTTAAAGGAAGTAACTTTTTAAGTAAGAATTATTTATAAATTGATGTGTGATTGGAACATTTGTATCAGAATGTTTCATATGTTGATATAGCTTTAATTTAAAAGTATTTTGTATTGTTATTTTCTGTTGCCTGTTATGTATAAGATTAAAAGAATATGGAAACTGAGTGCAATATTTTTCTTATGCTTTCCTAAGAATATAGTTCGTCCTGTTACTTTACTTGCATAAATGTAGGGTCAGAAGTTAGTACATGAATTTTATTTTTTAATAGCATTTCTTGGATGTGTATCAGTTGGGTATATTATTCTGGTTTATTTTATTTGCCATTAATAATATAATATCACATGTAGTGGGCTGTGCTTGTGTATTAATTTGTAGCTGGTGTTTGCTTTAGCTTGTTCGTAATATTGGGAAAGCATGACTTATCAGCTTGTCAGAGACTTGATACTATTCATTAAAACAATGAAACAGGAATCCTTCTTATTTGAATATCTTAAAAGCATGTTGCTAAAGTAATGGTACAAAAGTACTTTCTGTTAGCTCTCTGTTTTCCTTGTTAAAATGATTATGAATGTGTTGGTTGTTGTAAATTGGAAATTTTGAATACTATTTTTTTAATGTTTATGTTTTAGACTATGTTATTATTAATATAATCTTCTTGAGTTTTTTCATAGAATCCTATATTGTTTAAATTATATTTATGGTATTCTAAAATTTTGCATAGATTTCTATTGAAGTTTGTTGTGTGTATATATATATACATGTATACATCTGTGTCTTTGACATGTAAATTAGGAAGAAATTAATTGACTGAAGCATTTATATTAGATTCAGATTTCGTAATTTCACTTTCGTGCTCACAAAAACTTTTCTTGTTTGTTTCTTTTCAAATAAAATATAACAGCATAAGAAATAAAGTAGCCTTAGTGCTGGAAACACATTACTGAATAGCATCAGTCCATAGTTTGTCATTTGTGAAATTTTAAGGAATACATTAAGAATCTCTTGTCTTCACAAATAAATTGCAATGATAAAGTGCATTTAACTTTTGGAGAAAGTCTGATTTTTGTTATGTGCACTTATAAAGTTTATTTTTATCTGCTTAGTTCCTTTTCTGATTGAAGTGAAGATGTAGTCTTTTTTAAACAATTAGTGTGCATGTGGTTAAAGTGGTTTGGTAGTTACAGTAATTGAAGAATTATATTTATTGACAAATTGCATTGAAAAGCAACATTTCATAAATAATAAAGAAGCAATGATTGGATTTTGTTTTACTTAAAAAGTACTCTCTTTAACTGCAGAATAATTTGGATGCTAAGTTGATGTTGTGCATCTAAGCCCATGAAGCATTTAAATATTAAATGAAGTATTTTTTGTTGATGTTACAATGTATGTTTGGCAGTAGTTCTCCATATTCTTATAAGTTGAGGAAATGAAGCAAAAAATTAGTATAATTAAAATTATGAAAACTTAATGTTTCATGCTATTAATCAAATTTAGTGCTTATTAATCAAATCTGGTTTGAGTGTACTGTATATTCAAATCTTGTACACCCAAATCAGCAAACCAAAAGCAAGAAGAGAAGAAATACTGTAATGGAATTTGGTAATTTTGAATGTTAAGTCAATTCACAAATTATTTAGAATAGGAGCATATGGAAAATTCCATCGCTTCACAAAATTGTTTTGAGTGAATTATTGTATCATCATGTCATGCAAATTTTATCTGTGAGATGTCAAACTTACAGTGATGTGTTAAGTTCTTGTTTTTTGTTGTTAAGTTTTAGAAATGACACTTTAAATTTATGTATATGAACACATCAAATCCTTTCTAGTAGATACTTCTCTAGCCTACGAAGGGTATCAGTGTTTCAACATCAGTGACTTGTACTACCTTTAAATACTCATGCCTACTTCTTGATACATGCATTGCCTTGAACTTTTACTGTACTTGCATGTATACAGGATATTTGTGTGATCTGTGTTGGTGCAGTGACCAATATCATTTTGTTGAGTCTTGGGTACCAGTGACAGATATATATTACTTTTATATTTTTAGCACATTTATTTCATATCCCAGTTTGTCAATAATGAATTAATTACTGGTTCTTATTAATGACAAAATGTAGTTTTATGTTTTTAAGTGATCAGTGGTTTGACAACTATATATTTTGAGATGTCAGAAGTTGACTGCGCAATTATTTTAATGAAAAAAGTGACAATTTTTTTTTGCATTTCCAACAACTTTTTTAAGCCCTTGAGGCCTTATTGATTCATTTTAGTAGCTAATTCAACTGCCTTTGGATTCTTGTTTTGTCTTGTATTCTAATTTATTAATATTCTTTATTCTTAAATTAGTGATTTAAAAAGTGTTTACATAATCTCTGTATTAAAAAAGTTGTTGAAGATCAGTGAATTTACAAAAGGATAGCAGAAGTATTTTGATGTACATCCTTTGAATGATTTCTCTTACAACTAAAACTAACTTTTCTCAAGTTTATTTTTTGTGTTATTTTTCACTTGTGACTGGACAGTGTAGTATATTTCAGTATAAAATCCTTGTCCCAATATTTATACAGTGGCTCTCCTTGAAGATTTGGGTATACAAATGTCTATGAGAATACTTAATTAGGAAATACAAAACAATAAAGTTGTAGTTCACTCTGGTAATTGTTAACTGTATATCCATATGGTATTGAGTAGTTGATTTTCATTGGATTCAAGCAGCATCTTTGGATAATCATTTTTTTTTGTTCAGTAGTAATTTTAAGAGCAAAATAAATTAATTTGTCTTAATGAAAAATGTAACATTTGAAATTTGAAAAACGTAATATTTGAATTGACAATGCAGAGTGATGAAAATGTTGCTTTTATCCATGAAAATTGATTTACTAACCAGCTACTGTAAATTTGTTCTGGCAGCTACTTGTTTGGATAAAATTCTTTATACTGATATGTTTGGAGCCATTTCTTAAGTATTGGATTATCTATATATGACATAAAACTAGCATTGAAAATAGTTGATATTTTCTATTATTGTCTTTTATTGTAAGAACTGGTATCGATTCATTATTTCTAGTATTTATTGAAAGAGAAATTACCGTTGTGCCTGAAGACTTACACCTACAATACAGTGACTGTAAATGATGTGAAAGATTGGAAAATGAGAATGAAACATTTGAAATGCCCAGATCAATTTTTACAAAGTTGATTGGAAATTATGTCAATACGGGATTCCATTGAACTAGCAAAAGGTTCTGTAAAAGAGTGAAATATTTTGGAGACCATGAATTGTGTTGATTTGATAGTAGAGTGGTGATCTTATCATTTGACATAACTTTTAATCATGACAGTCGTGCATATATATAGAGACTTGGTGTTGATCACGCAAGTATTTTGTTATTTCTACAATTACAAAATACAAGTACAAACTGAAATTACATCTTGTATATTTTGTTACATTATCTTTCAAAGATGGAAGGTAAAAGTGGTACAGGTAAAATGCTTATAAAATAGTTCATCTTCAGAATTTACTCTACTAGCCAGGTATTTTAATCCTTAATTTAATTTATTCTCATTTTGCAGTATCATTTCAAACCAATGAAAATTAAACTTGTATTTTAAATCTTGAAATCATATAATTAATTTTTTGCTTTTATACTCAAATAAATAAACTAGAATTTCAAAAGAGTACACTTGTAATTAAATGTAATCACCAAATACAGATACAGCTTAATGCATTGTAAAATGGTTTTTTGTACAGTGACCCAGATGGCATTGTGTGTTTCAGAGATATACTAATTTTAATTTAGAATTTATATTTAAAGAATTTGTGATCCTTCTTCAAGTAATTCCTGGTGCAGTAATTTTAAGAAAAAGAACTCTGAAATTGGTATAACATGATACTGGCATGCCCTTCAGCTTTCTTATTGTAGCCACCCACTTTCTCTTGAAAGTGAAAATGAGATTTACATAATGTTCTAAAAATAGGTAATCTAATTTCTATTTGGTGTATTTGGGTCTTCCACATAAATACATTGATTGGTGCTTGTAGAGTAATATAAATTACCATTCTTTGCTGAGGAAATTTGCTTGCTTTCTAAATTAGAGTATTTGTCATTGTAGTTACATGCTGATAAATAATACATTAAATTAGCTTATTACATTTTTCAACATATTACTAGGAATACTTTTATCTGCTAAACTTGAGCCTCTTTATTAATTCTGTTATACTGGATTATTCTGTTCTGTTATACTTGAATTGAAATATTTATTAGTTTCAATTTTTTATTGATGCTTCCTCACATACTATCCTACCTGGTAGATATTTCATTGTTCCTTTATTCATATATTGAAATTTTTAACCTTAATCCAAAGTGATTATATAGATAATGCAGAATTGATATAAACAAATTATTTTTATAGACACTTTTTGCAGGCTGTACTCTTGTAATTCATGGCATTGCATTACTTCTATTTAATGTAGTTTTTGGTTGTCAGTATTAATAATTTAAACTCTGTAAACAATTCAATGCAGTATGTAAGAGTAAGATGGTAATGTTGATCATAAGACTGTTCCAATTGTTCTGAGATATTTTCAATTATATATTTCTTTGTGGAAAATTAATGTTTTTTGTTGTAGATATTATTTTCCTATATCTCTTTTATTTCAGCCTTAATAATTCATAGTCTGTTTTAAAATGACCTTAGTTAAACTTATCTGTATTATTGCAATATGAAGTGGTCTAGTGTTTATTATTTACTAGAATATTTTTCCTTCAAATTTTTGCTCTCAATTTACTTTAGAAAACTCAAAGGGGAAGTAACTGAATGAGAAGACATTGTACCTTGATAAGTTTTTTTTTTGTATTTTGAAAAAACAAGGATACAGATTTAAAAATCCATTTTTTAAATTTGGAATGTTTATGTAATTTCTTTACTCTTCAATTATTTACTTCTGTGTTCAAACAAAAATATTCAGTTTAAAAAAACACGAAAGCAAATTACACAGCAAATCATCAGAATGTATGTATTGAAGTAAGTATTGTGAATTTATGGATATTGAAACATGAAAGAAGTTCAATAATAGCTTATATTTTAATTTTTAAATTTATTAACTATTAAGTAAATGTTTTGTAGATCATGGCATTGTATAATAATTAAACACTTATGAAACATGAACAATATGAAGTTGTTTCATTATAACTTTCTAAGAAGGAAAACATCAAGGATGATTCATTATTTTGTGTTATTTGGAAATGAGTGATGTTTAGTGGATTCTTAAATATGTTTAACATTCATTAAACATGTCTGTTACATTACTCATCAGTAGAATAACAGATACAAATTCATTCACACAAATTTTTTTTGAATGAAGGTTTGTAGAGTTTTTTCTTAGTTTGAAACTCAAGATGTCAAAAAATTAGTATAAAAAACATTTTTACATGATGTTACGGGTGAACTTGACAATTCGTTACTCATATTACGTCTCTTCCTCTTAGATAAGAACAATTCACGTTTTATAGCTGAAGAATTTTCCTTGACTTTAAAAGTAAAGACTTTTACTTGATTTGATACTTTGGTATGTATATTTAGTTACTTTTTATTTTGTTAAAAGTTTGAATTCTTGAAGATGCATAGTATTTTATAGCATTAAATATTAAATCATGAAATTTGGTGAGATTTTTACGTAAAATTATGTTAATTATAAAAAGCGAATACTTTAGTTAATCAGGATGCTCATGGTTTATCAGGATTTATTTGATTTATGTTTTGAACATTTCAAATAAAGAAAAAACATTAATGAAGAGGAAGGGACTTGTGTTGACTACTGCAAAGAGGAATGCTTTTCTCATTCTGCAGCAGTTTCATTATCGCCCCTTTGTTTATTTGATGGTAATAATCAAACTGTAACATATCAAGAAATTTAGGTTCTGAATATTGTTATGGAATTTTTTATTTGTGTATATTCCTGGAACGTTTCATTGAAGGAAAACAATGCTGAGATTCTTAATGTGATAATAGCTTTGGGAGTTTTGTTCGAAATGTTTCATTATTCGTTTTTGTTATCAATTTCTTGAAGGATAAGAATGATTATAGCTGCTCGACCTGTCAACGATAAATAGGTGACATTAAAATTCATTCTAAATTACATTAATGGCTAGTGTTATATTGTCACTGTTTAATTTGGATGTTGATGATTTACCTAATCTTCTTGTACACTGAAGTTTGGGTATTGTGACAGTTAAAAATTTAGTGTTCGCTATTATGAGACTATAAATCAATATATAATTAAAGTACATTTCTTTGTAAACTTAGTATATTGGGAAGAGAATGCATTTGCTGTCTGGGTTGCTTTTCTGCTTCTTTATGATTAATGTATATTCTTTAATGAATGGTTAAACAATATGCATAATTGAAACACCAACAGATATTGATACTTTTTTATGGCTTTTTAAATGTAGATAAACATTTAATTGTATTACGAGCTGAAATTGTGTGAATGGTATATACTAGTGTGTTGCCACTTGTGCATGTATTATGGGCATAATGAAGAATGATAATTTATTCACAATTACATCTGTGATTGCTACATTTCTTTAAATAATAGTATGGTGCCTATTGCATTGTGTAGATAAAATTTTTTAATTAGCTTTAAAAATAATGAAGAGATATATTTAGAAAGTGTTTAAATACTCACATGTACAAAATTGAAAGAGAAACTTTTTTATTTATCCATATATCCATAGGAATAGAAGAACTTAGAGACTGAATATGAAACTTCACATAATTTCTGAAAATCTTCTCATAGAATTCTTGATGTTAAAACCTAATATTCTTTATCCTAACAATTATGAATATATTAAAAATATTGTATGCTTGCATTCATCAATTTATTTACTGATAAGACCTTAAAGAAAGGGTATCTGATTGTTTATTTGTGTTGTTTTTTTTGTTAGTGTTTTAGTTTAAAGGAAGGGAAATATCTTGAAAACAAAAATATTGGAAAACTTGTTGGCTCCATTTATGATTTGTGGTGGACTTTGTGACTGCTCTTTTATATACATGGCTGTTACAAATATGAGAAAAGTTGAGATTATTTTTACCTTTATTTTGTATATGAATTTTTTTGTTTGCTAGTTTGCATAACTATACAGTTGAAGAATTTGATATCTAAAATGTCTTAAATGTGTGTTCTGACAAATCTTACAATACTGATACTATTGCTACCATATTACCATAGATAACCTTGTAATGCATACAGGTGATGGCAGGTCTGATGACTATTACAGAAGATGATCTATTACAGAAGCAACAACAATTATATTTTGAGCGTAAGATTTATTTTTGAAATTGGCATTGCAAGTTTTATATTTATGTATAATTTTAATTTATTTAAAAAAAATGTGGAAAATGCAGTTTTTGTATTTTTAAGATATAGCAGAATAGCATATTTTTTTAAAAATAACTGACTTTATTTTTGAGTTACAGATGAACACAACAATGAGAGATGAGTTGTATTTATTCACTCTGAAAAAAAGTTAATCAAAAAATTGATAAAGTTTTCAGTGGGTAAAAGGGTAATGTAATAGTAGCCTTACACCCAGCCCATGTTTGAATATTATTTGTTAGTTTTACTTGAAAGTTAGATAAGGTTATACTGTAAAATTAAAAAGTATTCTGTAAATTTAAATTGTACCTATATTCAAAAGTATGAAGAAAAATCCAAGAACAGAAATATAAATCAGTAATGAATGAATAATTTGTGAGGAAGATGAAACAGCTGCAGTGAATTATGTATTGCTCATTGTCATTTGTTTTGTATCATAATTTTCCATTTGCTTTAGTTTGTTTTTAATTGTTCATTTTATTTATATACGCAATATTAATATTAAGAAATACTTCTACTTCTAGAAGTGTATTCTGAAAACTGAACGGAATTTCATGTTAAAATGTTTTTTGTGTATGATGTAGCTTATAATTTCATCTGTAGAATAAGAATCATTTTTATATCAAACATCTTGCAGATGAATTCAGTTTTATTTAAGTACTTGCTTCTTGTCTTGAATCATTGTATTGTAGGCAAAATTAAGCAGTAAGACATTTATGACAATAAGTGCAAGAAAAACTCCAAGAGGCAAGAGCATGCCTAAGTAACTTTGTATGAAACATAGTTAACATTTAAATTTTGCGTCTTCTTATTTTTCAACCTTGTATTAAATGTATGGCATTATTACTAACATATAATATTTTTTCATTTGTTTTGAACTTTATTTATAGTTTATGAAATCTTTTGTTTTATGAATATTTATGTTATCTAAGTGTTAAATAGAACATATTGATATTTTGTTGTTGCTGACCTGTACCTATTTGTTGCAAACTTGTGAGAACTGATTCAGTGCTGGAAATTCAATTGTTTACTGAGTTAATATTTTAAGTGCTTAGCATTTGTTGCCAAAACTCATGTGTGTATGTATAAAATATGTGAAAAATATATTCTTTTATGTTTTGTTGGTTGTGTAAAAAACAAAAACCATTCATTACTCATTCTGAGTAATTTTCTGTTTTCTGATTCCTAACTGGTGACCAATCTCATATATACATATTGTTGGGATTGTGTCAATATTTAGTAGCAGCATTGTGTATTACATGACTGCTGATTGGACGTACCTGATACGTATAAGTACATAAAATACAAGCTTTAAACTGGATAATAATTTAAACTGATTAATATGTGAACAATGAAACTAATTCATTTATACAATAGATATTTACTGATTAAATCTAATATCAGTCATTTAAGTGAATAAGAAAAAGGAATTTAAACAAGTATTTTTTCATATATCTCATCTTGTAGGATTTTGTGTGCCTTCCGCAGAATTTTATTTATGAAATGAGGTTTTAAAATACATGTAATCTAACAGTTTGTAAAATGGCCATGGATTACTGAATTTAAACTAATAATACATTATATGATTGTTCTGTTTTATGTTGAAAATCTTTGTTATATGTTCATTGTACATCGCATTGTATTTCTTTCCTGTACTTCAGAATGCCAGTGTAGTTTTCATTTCTGAAACTGATACATATTACTTATTATAAACAAACAAATAAAGTTGTGTTCCTTTTGGGTTTTTATCTAGTCATGTTTGTTTTCATGATAAATGTCATTTTTTTACTCTGCAGAAGCTTTGAAAATATTTATATGAGGTACAGGCATGATATGCAATAATTAACAGTTTGTTTTTTGTTTTGTCCATCAGAAAAGTCATGTAAAGACAATGACAAAAATATATTTTGTATAATTTAGACAATTATGTTTTTGAATAAACAATTTATCTCTAATTTAATTCTGTATAGTTATTTTCTAAACATGGTCCTTTGAAAAAAGTATAAGGTGGTATATTTGTTCAAGTATGGGTGGGTGGGTGGGAATTAAGGTACTTCCTCAAACGACTACCCTCAAAATGTTTTTCCGTGAAAAATTGCAATTTATGTTTTTCATTGTTTCTTGTGCTTTGAGATGTGTACATTTCAAAGCTTAAAACTGTTTGTTTCTAAGTTTCTTAGTTTTTGATTTATTTGCACCGTAGTGAATATGCACACATATGCCACTTCCCAAATATTTGAAAGGATGTACATCAAACCTGGTACAAAAATGTTGCCTGGAGTGACTGTGTGACCCAAAGAGATATCTATAGCTAAAAAACAGACCACCCATGAAAGGTCTGATACTTGATGTGTTGAATCCATAACGTATCATCCTGGGGCATTTTAGAGCTAGTTGAATCTTAATCTGGCTTTTCCCTAAAGTTACTTTTTCTCTTGTTTGGCCCATTGTAAAACATCATAACTCTTATAATTTGAAGATCTTTTTATTAAATAACAAAGTCAGTTCTTGTGCGTAAACCTCAAATTTAGATTTTTTTTTAGATTTATTCAGTCAATAAAACAGTATAAACTGTATGTGATGTAGGGAGAAAAAGATTACCTGCACACGCTTTCTTGAGTTCCAGAATCCCTTCCCGTCATTTTAACTATAAATAGTTGAAAGATGAGTAAAAGTTTAACATAAATAAATAAAAATAAATTTTAAAAATCACAAGATTAGCAATATTTGAAAAATAGTCATTTTTGTTTCTGAGTTATAGAAAACTTATTTGCATTGGAAATCAAATTGCAAATATGATTTTTCTGCAATGTTAACAAAGTAGAAACATGCCCTTACCTCTACTCTTACCATTACAAGCAAAAGGAGAGTTTAACAAAACGTGCGCATTGTGAAGCAAAACAAGGGGCCATCTCAGCATTTGCTCAATGGATCAGGGAAATTGGACAAAAACCTGATTAAGATGGGGGTCATTGACCCAGAAGTTGAAGTACATTATTTGTTTCAAATATATTAAGTCTTTAAAAAAATTATACAATACAAATGTAAACTAATTCATTACATATCAATGTTTTGTTAAAATAAATATTATTTTTCTTTTTGATAATCAGTATAGTCTCTAATTGTATATAAACAGTTATGCAGCAGAAAATATTTTACTTTAACTTAAATCTGTGAACCGACTTCAATTGTTTAATGTCATCTGGCAGTGCATTGTAAAGTAACGTACATGTATTGTTTGTGGATTTCTGATAGTGAGCTGTTGATACTGACACTTGATGAACATGATTTTTACGACATGTGTTGTAATTATAAATATCAGTATTGCAGGAAAATATGTTCCCACTCTTAAGTAAGTCACTTTTGACAAATATTATAGATTTGTAAATATATAGGCAAGGCAGTGGTAAGATTCCAAGCTCAATGAAGAGAGGCTTGCAAGGGTAACACGAATGGCATTTTTTCATTATTCGAATAATTTTCTTTTGCAATCTAAGGTCTGAGTACTACATGATGAGTTTCCCCAGAATTTTATACCATATCTCAGGCGGGAATGTACATTTGCAAAATACACGCAACTTCTGCATGAAGGCTGACAGAATTTGATAGAATTCTGAATGCATAACATAATGAACTTAATTTAGTGTTTAATTTTGTTATATGTACATTCCATTTGAGATTAGACTGAATTGACAGGCCTAGAAATTTTGTTACTTGAACATCACCTAATTACATATTATTCATTTTCAATGGAGCATGCGATTGCTAATTTGAAATGCAAAAATGCATTGATACTGTTTTTCCTTCAGTAGCTATTAATTTGTTATTACGAAATCAATTTGAAACTTCTATTGGACTATTTATTTGGAACTTCTATTGGAAATTGGACTATTGTTTGTTTTTTGCAAAGAACATTCGTGTCATCAGCAAACAGAACCATTCTTTCGTTTTTAGTAGAAATTGTTGCAGAAAATGCATATTAGCAATAACAAATTACTGTTAATCAATATTCTCAGTAATTTTTAAAAGTTCTAATTCAGGTCCCTGTAAAGTATATACAAGTCTCTTATCAATCTTCTAATTTAGGTTCATGCACTAAAGTATAATCCAAATAACAATCATAAAAAGGAATCGTAAAAAAATGTTTAACAATTCATAAGTTATGATGTTACAAAACATACCCTTTTCAGAAGGAAAAAGGGCATATCAGATTAAATAATTGAAATAAAATTTCTAAATAACTATTTTTGGCTTGTTAGTATATGTAAGTACATAAAGTAACAAATAAAAGTTTTAAAACCCACACAGACGAGTGTCTTAACTTTAAACCAGGTAAAAAACCCCATAAGTTACTCTTATAAACTTCTCTAGGGTACAGAAACAGCTTTAACTGTTTTAACTTTCTCGCCCTCGCTTCATAACAATAGAAAGTACTGTAATTGTGCAACGGAAAACTACGAATTTTCGACAGAAAAACGTATTGCCTGTCCCTGGCAACGAAACTGGATCAATCTTGTTCCTAAATGCAGTAAATATCTTCCTCTTTCCGCTGTGTAGTCAGAATCCACGTTTCGTGGGTCCTTAATATCGAAAAACATATTGCCGGTCTGATCTTGTGTCCATCCGTTCTCCGTCAATTTGTAGTCAAAGATAGCGCCTAAACCGTTCTGCCAATTTTCTCCAAAATTTATATTCCTAGATTAATTTTCAGGAACTCGACTCCCTCTGAGTTGGAAAAGGATAATTTTTTTATTTTTGGGATACTTTACATGAAGCTTCGAAAATTGAAAATTTAGAAATAATGGGAGGAAGTATGTATGATTGTTGCACCACTAGTTGAAGCGTTATTTACGACATACGAAAACAACGTAATTTTGGGAAAATATTGAAAATGTAATTGATGCTTCATGCAAAGGTCCCAACAAAAATTAAAATATCTATTTCAAACTCGTTCAAACTATTTCAAACGTCGAGATCCTTTGAATTGATGGGGGGATATCAATTTTGGAGAAAATAGACTGAACGGTTTAGGCGCTAACTTAACCCATATATTTTTGTACTGACGGAGAGACGGATGGACACAAGAACAGACTGACGTTTTGCCGTCAATAAATTTTTCGGTATCTAGAGTTCACAAAACATGGATTTTGTCTATCCAACGCGTTAGAGGAAGTAATTTACTAGAATACAAATGAAACAAGTTAAATCTTGTTTGTTACCAGGGCCCAGTAATAAGTTTTTCTGTCGAAAAATTTCCATTTCCGGTGCATGATACAATACTTTCTCTTTTTATGAAGCAAGGCGAGAAGTAAAAACCGACACGCATTTAATGTACGTATCAACTACCTGAAACGCAGGACAATCAGCCAGACAAAGAGAAAGTTTCATAGATCGCCGCCAATTTTGACATGAAATGGTTTCACGAATTGTCCTAAGGCTTCGGGAGTGTGGCGTGCTGTCACCGCGCCTTTGGAACACAAAAGCGATGACCAGAACACTCATTCATTTCGGGGAAATGGGTACTCGAGGTCATTCATGGCATGGTGTTCCACAAAACATCGTTCAGCGTGTGTTTCAAAAAAAAGCCCTCTCGAAAAAGTATTATTTACGTAAACAGAATATGCATCATTTCAACCCGAAGGATTATTTCTAAGTAACAACAATTTTTTGGCGATTTATGGGAGCTTATTGAATACCTACTCTTCCCTCGAATAGTTTTTTGGAGACAAGCTCGAGGGAGCAATTTCCACTTGTGAGTGGGAAAATCGTGTTAATTTGTATACAATCTTCGACCGGGCAATCTAATGCTGGCTATCATTAACCTGGAGCTGCCCAAAATGAAACTCGCAGAAGCATCAGTTCATATGGCGTTCCCAGAAATAATCAATAAACTCAATATTTTAATGAATGAATGTTTTGTGTGTTAGTGCCATAGTATCAAGGATAGTCTACAGGATCTTTCCTTTAATTGTATGCGGCTACCTGAAGCATAATATGAAACTATGCTAAAATAATACTTCGAGCATTCCAATAATTCTAGCATTGGAGGAATCTAATAATTTTCTTAGAGCTTGTATGGTGATCAGTGTTACATACCGAAAAGCGGCTGCAAACCGTGGTTGTACTTTAGAATAAAAAAAACGTATTAAGTTAATTTAAAGTATTTAATGAATATACACACAGAACACTTGAATTTATTACAGCACTTTAGTATGCGGCGAGCGATATTTGCATCACTCGACAGTTTTACCGAAAACCCGGAGAAACAACGCGACCCCCAGTCCCGTTGAGAGACGCCACGCTAGTGTCCTGACGCGGCAACCGGTTTGAATTTCACGCCTGAAAGTAATTTTCTTGAAGCTAAAACGCTTTTCGAAAAAACTGGATCTACTATTCTTTGTGAAATACACCAAAGAAAATTGAGCTTTTTTGGTAACGAGGGCTTCCGAACACCGAAGTAGAGAATTACGAAGTACATGAAATCTCCTTGCCTGTATTAGAACGCTATCTGTCGAATATCTGTGCGTGTGGGTTACCTTACCACTAGAGGCATATGCTTATACACTATGTGATAAAAAGTATCCGCACCCATCCAAAATGGTGTTATGTTATGGTCGTGTTTTTCGTGGAATGGGCTTGAACCCCTTGTTGTTTTGTGTGGCACTATCATGGCACAGGCCTACGTTGATGTTTCAAACACTTTCTTGCTTCCCACTGTTGAAGAGCAATTCGGGGATGGCGATTGAATCTTTCAACGCGATCGATCACCTGCTCATACTGCGCGGCATGTGGCAGAGTGGTTACACGACAACAACATCCCTGTAATGAACTGCACAGTTCATGAGAGTTTTAAACATCTTCTTGCTTCCCACTGTTAAAGAGCGATTCGGGGATGGTGAATGGATCTTTCATCACGATCGAGCACCTGTTCATACTGTAGCGGTGTGTTTACTCGACAATAACACCCCTGTAATGGTCTAGCCTGCACAGAGTCCTGACATGAATCCCACCGAACACCTTTGGGATATTTTGGAACGCCGACATCGTGCCAGGCCTCACTGACCTACATCGATACCTCTCCTCGGTGCAGCACTCCGTGAAGAATGGGCTGCCATTCCCCAAGAAACCTTCCAGCACCTGATTGAAACTGCGTCTGCGAGAGTGGAAGCTGTCATCAAGGCTAAGGGTGAGCCAACACCCTTTTGAATTCCAGCATTACCGATGGAAAACGCCAGGAACTGGTAAGTCATTTTCAGCTACGTGTCCAGATACTTTTGATCACATAGTGTACGTTCATTATATGAAATTTCCCATTGTTGGCAAAAAGAGATAAGTTATGTTTTCGATGACAAGCAGGGAGACTTTTTCTACGTTCTATATTATTTGCCAAGTGATATGTTGACTTCAAACCCAGTTATTTCGATGTATTTTTCTATCGATCTTTTGATTTTACAACAACACATAGTTAAGTCTAAACCAAATATGCACAGTTAACTCAATTAGGAGAATGTCCAAATACAATTTATCCGTTATTCATGCCCAGAGAAGTTGTGTTAACTATTTATGTACTAATTATATCGGATACAATCTATCCAACGAAAGTTAATTCCACATACTGAAAATGTAGGTAACTAAATATACATAAAACGGACTACTAATTTTCAATAATTGTGTATACAAATTTGTGATTCTGCCTAACTAATTCCGACAAATTCCTGAGGGTTTTGAATAAAGAAGAATTACAAGATGTGAAATCATTGATATAAACTCTTTCATTTTATGAAAGCCAATGGTGCCTACATCGGAGTAATAAAAATCTGGGTGCAGATTTGTTTACAAGTACAATTTGCACCAAAATAATAGGTAAAACATTGTTTGTTTAACTATTTGTATGCTATATTTTCAGGAACAGAATTTGCGTTTAAGTATCTTAAGCAAGATACATGCTACCGAAACAAGTAGCCTCCATTGAAGGACGAATTTTGTTATTGACTCAAACAGATGAATTATGCTCCGAAAAATATGCTTAGTAGGAAAAGAAAGAAGATAAACATTTGCATGATAAGAGATGCACAGCAAGTGCTCAATATTTGCTCGACAACATTTGCTGCTATATAGCTCTATGATATGCATTGTATTATTACAAGCATAGATGTGCGCACCGGGGGAAGGGGGAACCAAGAGGGCCGAGGACCGGGTCCACCTGAAAATTTTGGAAAGGGTCCCATTAACCTTAAGTAATAAAACATTTTGTTTTTACAAATGGTATGTTCAATCCCGATTTTCCATAGTTTACTTTCTCGCAATTACTTTGTAACAAAAGAAAGTCGTGTAATTGTGCTTTGCAAAACGACGAATTTTCGGCTAAACAACTCTTATTGCCGGGCGCATGTAACGAAAACTTGGATAAACCCTGTTACTATATATAGTAAATTACTTCCTCTAACACGTGGTGTAGCCAGGATCCATGTTTTATGGGCTCCTGTTACCGAAAACTCAGACTCACGGAAAAATGTTTGTCTGTCCGTCTGTGGCCAACGCTGGCGCCTGAACTGTTCAACCGATTTTCTCCAATATTGATATTCCCCGGTCGTTCTGAATGAACTCAAGGCTTTGGGAGTTTCAAAGGGATATTTTGATTTTTGAGGGTACTTTACATGCATCATCAAAAACATTTTCAAAAACTTATCAAAAATGGCTTCACATTTTTTATTAAACTTTGTATATGTATAGCGTAAAAAACGCTCAAAAGAATGGTGCAGGTCTCATGTTCGTTGAAATCCCCGATTTTCCGAAAATTGCAAAAGTGCACTTTTCTGGGCGTCTTCCGTAACTCTAATATTGAAGATACAGATTTTTTCCCTTAATGATGCTATCCTTAATGATATCTTAAAGACAGAACTTGAAAGAAGGTCACGTTCAATTTTTCGACAACAGTAGTTTTCTCGTAATTTTGCGCGAAATATAGACAATTTAATTTTTTTAAACAATTTGTTTCTCAAAATCTGCCCCAAAGTATTTTTTAAAATTTTCTCTTCATATGTATCAAGGAACGGTAAAAAAATATAGCGCTCGTCCCATTTTCGGAGAAAATACTATGTTTTCGAAAATTGCAAAAAGTTAACATTTCCAAACTACAAAATTGAAGTTCGATATTTTTGCCCCAGACGAAGTGTGTTATAAAAAACAGCTCTTTAAAACAGGCCGTGTACAATTTATTGAAAAAAAAGCGAGTAGTTTTCTTGTGATTTATGCTTGAAATTTACGCAATTTCTAAGAATTTTTTTCTCAAAATCCGGTTCAAATTTGTTCCTTCAAATTTCTACACGAATAGGAGAAGGGGCCGTTAAAATAATGGCGCGGGTCTCATTGCCGTTGAACTCTAAATTTCCAAAAATTGCAAATTTACAATGTGAGAAAGTATGTTCTGTTGAAGCAACACTAGTTAACCTGATAATTTTTAGAATTGTGTTACAACGTTGGGGGAAAAGGTCCTTCTAGTCATCTGGCAACCCTGTACATGGCTCGCCTCAAATAAATTGAATTTATTAGTTGTTATTAAAGTTAATTTTTTCATTGTCCTTGCATGTTTAATTTATTTACTTGTAAAATAAGTCGTATGTAAATGAAAAAGTTTAATGGTAAAAGGGCCCCAGAAACATAATTGGCCCCTCTCAAGCTCTAGGCTGCGCATACTTATGAGATAACATAAAACTAAAGCAATCTTTGCAATCAACATTCATCAATGCTTGCCGATTCCATTACTAACAGCATACTCGTATGTGTCCTGTAGACACATTACAATCTGATTTCTGATATGATTGATGTCAATTTTTAGAATATTCTTTTTGGCGATGAGACAGGGACTGGGTAAATCAGCCATGAATTTCCCTAACGTCTAACTGCACACCCCACACACTTTTCGGTATTGGTGCTCGGCTCATCTGGTAGACGGAACAATACATTTTTTAGAGCGATGTGGGCTTCGGTGATGCACTCTATGTTCAACAGTTTCAGAACCTTAAAAAATAGTTTCGACTGAACAAAGCATACCAGTGCCACCGCACTGACATTTTTTTTTAATATGGCGCTTCATAGTGGACCTCTAACACTTACTACCTACTATTTTTATCTCCCATATTCGTCGCCAGAGTTCAAACATCCACTGACTCAGCCATTATTACATCCGTTACTCCAAGAGGCTCCACGACTGAGCGAACACTGGATTTGGCTAGGAGGAAAATTTTCGGAAGATTTACTTTTACCGCGGGCTTACAGTGTTGTTTTACATGCCACGTGCACATTGCACATTGAAGTATTCCGCCCTACGAAAATCGACCGCCGTCTATCAGGTTTGACCGGCAAAGTTAGCTCAGGGCATCAACTAATGTCACAACATTGTCTCTGATCGGGAGAAGCTCGGGTTCGAGTCCCGACTTTGGCAGGATTTTCGACACGAGCTAGAGAGCTAGGTCAGCGAATTCAGTCGCTGTCTGAAGGAGAATTTTAGCGGCCGGATGCTCTGATCGGCAGTTTTCCGTGGTTTGGCCGATCAACACTAGGAAACACCGGAGCAGTACATTAACAAACGGATCCCGAACCGCGCGCGATTTTTCCTTCCTCTTCTTTCCCCACCTCTAACTTACACACTTACACTCACATGCACTGCACTATCCCGTTGTTGGGATTCCAGTCAGGGGATTAGAGCTTGCCCGGCTGGGGAAAATCTGTGCCGATGCCAGATCTAGCCAGCCAATGAGGGAAGATCACCACTCTCTTGCAATGAAAGCATGCAAAACACTTACGGGACTAATGAACTTAGCAGTTGACGCGCCCAGAATCGCTAATCAATCAATCAATCAATCTGCCATGTTTGAATCCACGAGCCAGTTAACAGTAGTTGCGCCGGTTGTGACCAACTCTCCAATATGGAATGGCACAGATCCTGATGGCATTGTGTACATAACACCTTGCAGTACTCCACAATATCGTGAGTCTCATATCACCATTTAGAGACTTAATAACGAGGAAAATTGGGAGTTACATATACTATTTGTGAATTAAAAAACCCAGATAATTTACAAATCTATGGTTTGTTTCAAAAGAGAACGTTTTACTTCACTAATTTCGTGGAAATTTCAGAGAAAAAACATTTTAAATTATCTTCCCACTAGATTTTGAAATATAAATTATGTACTTGATTCAGTTATGTTATCAGTTATATACTGAATATAATTGGATATATTCAGTTACCTTCTGAAAATTATTGGCGTAATTTAAGAACATAATGTAGCATTTTAATTACAACCTTTTATATTGCAATGAAAATGCTTTATGCATCTTAAACTTTCAAAAATATTCTAATCTCACAATTAATTTTGTAGCATCACATATCCTTACGCATTAATATGTAGAACAATTAATCATTGTCTTCAGGATGTACATTATTTTGAATATGCTGTGATTGAAAAGTATTTGAAACCATTGGAAGATGCTTGAAGGTGATATGTTGAATTGGATGAGTGGAATGCAACAAACTCCACGTACTAACCTTCCTTGCTTTAGAAGAACTGCGAGTAGAACATGTTGAGTCGCATTGTTTTCGTACATTTCTTTGGCAAATTTATTTAATAAAACTCTTTATAAGGATTTAAACTGGTCTTGTGAATAAATGAAAATACACGTCCTTTAAATACCTGAGCCTTTGAACTTCTTGCAAATTAACATTGTGTTCATTGACCATTAAAAGTTATTGTTTGGTTCTGAATGAATTCTTCCAATTCTGTGTTTTCAAATATGTTATTTCAACTTAATTTCCTTTGAAACTGTTCTGCCCACAGAAATATATAATATAAGATGCCATCAAACTTTTATTTATTTATTTACGTCAAAAACAGTTAAAAACTGTGTGTGACTTGCTATGGGTAGAAGTTAATTTGAAGTTACATTTATATCCGAAGCAAAACAAGGAGCCATCTCAGTATTTGCTCAAGGATCAGGGAAACTGGACGAAAACCTGATCGAGATTGGAGTCATTGTCCCAGAAGCTGAAGTACAATACTTGTTACAGGTTCTTTAGAATTATACAATCCAAATGGTAAATAATACACTAAAACTCGTTGTTAAAATTAATATGACTTTCCTTTTGGATGTTTGGTATAGTCTATAATTGTATAGAAACAATTGTGCAGCAGAAAACATTTTACTTGTGACATAAACTTTTGTATCGAATTTAATCGTTTAATGTCATCTGGCGAGTTGTTGTAAAGTAATGTACATGTATGTATTTGTATAAAGGCTGACTGAATTTGAAATAATTCTGAAAGCGTAGCATAAAGAATTTAATTTAGTGTTCAATTCATTTAAATGAATGTTTCATTTAAGGTTTGACTGAATTGAAAGACCTTAACATGAGTCAATGGCACACCGTTCATTTTCAATGGAGTATAGAGTTATTTATTTGAAATAGAAAACTGCTTTGAAACAGTTTTCTTTTTATTTACTATTAATTTGTTACAACGGAATCAATTTGAAATATCTGATATTCTACTATTTACGGTTTCTTTATTGCAAGGAATATTCGTGTCATCCGCAAAGAGAACTGTTCTTCCGGGGTGGCATGGAATTATACAATCTGGGCGCACCGCACCCAGGCCATTACCCACCTCCACCTCACAGCCGGGTACTTGAACCTCTGTCTCTCTTTGTATCTTTCTTTCTGTCCCTCTTTCTATCTTTCTTTCTGTCCATCTTTCTATCTTTCTTTCTGTCCATCTTTCTATCTTTCTTTCTGTTCCTCTTTCTATATTTCTTTCTATCTCTCTCTTTCTATCTTTCTTTCAATCTCTCTCTTTCTATCTTTCTTTCAATCTCTCTCTTTCTATCTTTCGGTCTGTCTCTCTTTCTATCTTTCGGTCTCTCTCTCTCTCTCTTACTGTCTGTCTCTCTTTGTCTCTCTTTCTGTCTCTCTCTGTCTCTCTCTCTCTGTCTTTCTCTTTCTTTCTGTCGTTTCTCTTTCTTTCTGTCTTTCTTTCTTTCTGTCTCTCTTTCTTTCTTTCTTTCTTTCTGTCTCTCTTTCTGTCTCTCTGTCTCTCTTTCTGTCTCTCTTTCTGTCTCTCTTTCTGTCTCTCTTTCTGTCTCTCTTTCTGTCTCTCTTTCTTTCTCTCTTTCTTTCTCTCTTTCTTTCTGTCTCTCTCTCTTTCTGTCTCTATTTTTTCTCTCTTTCTTTCTGTCTCTCTCTTTCTGTCTCTCTCTCTTTGTCTCTCTCTTTCTGTCTCTCTCTCTTTGTCTCTCTCTTTCTTTCTTTCTGTCTCTCTTTCTTTCTATCTTTCTTCCTTTTTTTTCTTTCACTGTCGTAGTAGCGCGCGCCGTTCGAGCCGCAATGACACGGTATGATAAGACCACTTCCCAGAGACAGATCATTCTGCCCCGTTCGAACTCACTCAGATGCTGATATTGCCTTCTTTGGCATCGATGAGGCATACTGGCTACCTGATTGCACGTTTCCACGTTTGACGGCTCAACACCGACTAGGTGTGGCGTAACACTGACCAGACCTAACATGTCACACAAAGGAGGGCGCTGCTAGGCCATCGTGCACGCCATTTCTATCAAATTCTACACATCCGCCGATTTTTAAGTGGCTGATCATTCCTTCTGAGTGTTGCAATTTTCACAAACAGCAGTGTAAATATATATATTTGTCTGTTTTCTAATAGAGTTTTGCATAGTTTCCCGTTCGACATAGCAATAGTTTGTCTTCCTTTAATTATTCTTTCCATAATTTTGTTTTCATGATAAATACTTTTTTAAATTGTGACGCGTAAATATTTAATTTTACCACAGCTTTGAATATATCCTCTTCCGTCTTCTAAAATTATATTTCGAAATAAATCTCCAATCGCTTGACATTTGGTCTTGCTGAAATTAATTTTTAATCTCCATCTTTCATATTCTTTCACCAATTTTCTCATCATATATTCCAAATCATCATAATATTGAGCTATTAATAATTGATCATCTGAATATAATAAAGAATAAAGTTCAAAATATTATTCGGAGGGTTTAACGAAAATTATTCATTTTCACCAGTTTTGAGAAAGATTTCTATTACACAGATTTTACAGTGAAAAGGTTTACTAGATCAGAAAAGGTCACTAGTTCAGTTCGGTGTTCTGGCGCTTCGAATACTATTGCTTATCCTGGTCCAATTGTTAGTGATAATTATAAAAATGTTGCTAAACATATTTACAGATGAATTAGTTAGGAAATAGTTCGGAGAAAACAATACGTTTTGATTTAACTGAGGTCAGATTGATTCAATTGAAATTCATTTCAATAATAAACGTTCGTTGCTACTCGATTTTTACCACTCATTGTTATGTGTGCTACTCAGAATCTATAGTAATAGTTCAACTTCGTAGATTGATTGAATGTTTATTAGTGATTCCGGGCGCGTGAACTGGAGAGTTCATTAATACCGTAAGTGTAGTGTATGTGTTTTCCTCGGGAGGTGGTAGTGAACTCCCACCAGCGAGGCTCCGTCCTAAACGAGACCTAATCTACCGACATGTGTGGTAGTATAGTGCATGCAAGTGTGTGTGTAAAGGATGAGGATAGAACAAGGAAGAAGAAGAAGACAAAGACGAAGACGAAGAAGAAGAAGAAGAAGGAAAGATTGCACGCGATTCATGTCCCATTCGGTATGGTACTGCTCTGGCATTCGTCTTGTGTTGAGCGGAGAAACCACAGAAAACTACCGATCAGAACAACTGGCTGTTGGAATTCTCCTCCAGACTGCGGCTGAATTCGACCCAACTATATAGCTTCTGTCAAAAAATCGTGCCTCTGTTGGGTCTCGAACATTTTGAAATCCCGATCAGAGGCACTGCAGTGACATCAATTGATGCCCTGAGCTATCTAAGACGGTGTCTTCGTAAATTTGATAGCAATATTATTAATACTTTGACCTGTTTAACATACATGCATGAAATAATTTTTTTCTATCTCCAAGATGTCCATAACCCGGTGTGAATACAAAGCGATGAGCAGGACTTATCTTTCAAATACCATGACTGTTCTTAATCAATGAAATATTTGAAACTAACAGCCACAATCAGAAAAGTTCAGAAACATTTCTTGATATTCACGTTCAGTGATAGATATTTGCGGTTGCACGAAAGTAAATTAGGAAGCGAGATTACTAATTAACCGACCTGTCATTTATGATACGTCAAATACGTTTTCGTTTTTGCAAAGTTATGTTACTTAAGAATTCTGTAACGAATATCCATTAAAAATTTGTTAACATTTTGAAGATATGTTATGTATTATATAAATGAAGATATGCTGCCACTATTGATGTCATTGATGTAATCGTATTATTACGTATTTGATGAAGTGAGTACGTCTGTCAACGTGGCCGGTATGACTGAACGAATGGGATCAGATGCACCATGTGCGCTTTGCAAGGGTCCTAAAAATAATTAGCAACTGATTTATCTGAGTCTACTAATAATTGGCTATTGGGATTGTGAACGATGTACTCGAATGTTTACGTGAGTGATGAAAGAATTTGATATGGCCGGTAGCTGAGCGACCAACGCTACTGGCCAGAAACAGTCAGTCTAGAGAGTCTGAGGCGAGACTACTTGATCGGGCTGAGTAAAGGCATTGTCCTCGAGACGATTTCCGAATCAAGAACAAATGAACCACGCTACGAGGTGTGACGATTAAAACTGTGTTAGTCGGTTTGAATGATGGCTTCCGCCGAGGACTGCAGACTGCATTTTCTCGTTCGTATAAATGTGTTTGAGTACTTTCTTTATGCCACTCCAGGTAAGTGGAGTCTGTATCTCCCTTTTCGATCGTTCACCTGCTATTCTGAGTACCTGCGATTACGCTCATACTTTTGAAGATAATCCTAGGTTAAAATTCTCATTTAATAGTAACGAACTTTTTCATTTTGTTTCCATGTAATAATTTCCCACCAGTATTTCAAGCATCTGTTGACATTCTGCGTTTAAATTTACCGAGCCGAATTCCCACCGAATGCTGATGTTTACAAATGATTGTAACACGCATAGTACACCATTATTTTATTATTATTTATTTAGATTCTGTACATTGTGTGCTCCTCACACTTCAGCACCATTTATTAAAGCTGAGATTAAAATAGCATGAAACATTTTGTCTAAAAGTACTATAGATAGCTTTTATACGTTTGATTGAGATTTCGGTATTTTTTTAACAAATGCATTCGTTTGTTTTTGGCCGCGCTACTGTTTCTACAATACATTAGCAGACACACCAAGATGAATTGTTTCACTTATTCTAGAGGAATGTTTCTGTACATTGATTTGTCGTATTATGCTTACCTTTATGTATTCTTAAAATTCATTCTTTTTGTTTTACCGAAATTCATTTTGATAATTATGAAAATCATGGTAATGATTCTTGAAGTCGGATGAGGGATCGGTTTAATCAGTGGAAGGATGGAAGAAGGGCAAGGTCATCGACGTATAGGAAGGTTTGTTCTTCAGAGATGCGTGGGATGTCATTAATGCAGATGGAGAATAGGATTGGGGATAGCACGGCTCCTTGCGGGACGCCGACTTGGATCGGGTGATTGGGTGAAATTTTTGATAGGGCAAAGTGGTTAAGGTAGCTTTGAAGTAATAAGTGGAAGGAGTTGGGTACATAAGGACGGAATTTTATGAGGAGAATTTGGTAAGAGACTGTATTATATGCTTGGGTAAGGTCAGTTAGAACGGTGAGGATTTCATTTTGGTCTTGTAGTGGAGGTCTTGCAGTGGAGTCTTGTTGCAAGGGAGAGGTTGAGAGTTTGGAAGGCTCAGAGCATCCCTCTCGGAATCCAAATTGAGAGATGTTGATGACAGGATCTAAGATGGGTGTTTGTCGTAAGAGTAGGATTTTTTCGAAAAAAATGCTGAGGATGGGGAGGAGGCTTACGGGACGGTAGTTCGAAGGGAGTCGACGATCCTTGCCGGGTTTGAGAAGCATGGTCACGCGGGCGGTTTTCCAGGCGGTGGGGAAGTAGGATAATTTGAGGCAGGAGTTTAGGATGAGGGTAAGTATGTCTATTGCGTTTTTTGTGAAGTTTTTTTGTTGGGATGGAAAGACTCCATTGGATCCTAGGGTCTTTGTACAGTCTATTGTCCTGAGAATTTGTATTTCAGCGTCATTGGTTGTCCATATTTGTTGTCTTTCTGATGGTAGTGTGGGGGATCTCAGGTAGTTGAGGATAACATTGTTTGGGATTGGAATATTAGGAAGGAGGAAGCGGTCGGCTAAAGATTGAGCGAGGGTAGTGATATTTGTTTGGTTACAAAAATGAGGGTGTTATTGTTGGTTAGGATTGGAGATATTGGGGAGGGGTAGTTTTGTACTGCCTGTATTATTTTGTGTATGTTACTGGAGCTGCGATTGTGCTTTAGAGAAACGACGTTTTGTGAGCATCGTGTTGTCGCAGTAGAGCTTGTATACGTCTTTCTTTTTGTTTTAGTTGTGTTTCGTCCTCTTCTAATCTGTATTTGTAGGAGTGGCGTATTCTCCGATACAGCGCGTATACCGGTAATTCAAAGTGTACAAGAAATGTTTCATGAGTTTCGTAATCCCCTAAAACTTTACTGAGATTATGAACGTCTTTAAAAGAGATACGAGAAAATAACAGTTTTGCTACCAGGAGCCAGTCTTCCGCATCAGTACGTTTCTGCGCAATGAAGTACGTCACAGTGCGAAGTTTCAAACAGTTCTGAATGCTGCCCAGAGAATTCGCCAGCGCCGGTGAGGCAACGCATGTCAACCGCGATAACCTAGGGCTCCTCATGTTTCAAGGGCGGGGAGAGGGGAAGTTTGCGCCGCTGGACTGTCGGTAGATACGGTATTGCGGTAACAATCTTTCCCTGGCCGCTCGTAAGTTTCGCTTCTCTCAAGTTTTTTTTCAGAATGGAGTGTGTTAATGATTCAGATGTTAGTGGTTTCTGTAATTGTTTTATAGAACAATTATTAAGGACGGAATTTGATAGTATGGAGTTCAGAAAAGCTCAAATTAAAAAGACAACGGTAGTCCCACACCAGAACTTCCAGGTTTGACTGCGAAATTTCCAGACAAAAAGCGAGGGTACAACACACACTTTGGTAGCTCTAATCATTATAGATAAAAATGATTAACGGGTTGCCCTAAATTGAACAACTTCTTTTCAATACTGATAAGTGTAGTAACGTTTGGTCAAAAGAAGTATTCGACAATATAGTATTCCTTGCTAATTCTTAAGCCAAATAAGAAAAGACAAGAAATCATATGTTTATGGATTTACACAGTGTAGTTTCGGTACTATCAGAAAATATTTGCAACTAAATATTCAGCAGGCTTTACAAAGTTAGAAACACAACGAAACGGTCACGAAGAACAGACTGACAAGACACATTGATGTTGTCTGACACTTATGAAAGCAAGCACAAGCTTTCAGGGGTCGCGATGAATCAGAAACATCGCTTAACTACAGAGACCAAGTTCTAAATGATCATTTGCAAAATGCAACAGTTTTAGCGGTTCTTCATCTGCTATTCAGAACGATTTAATTGAAACTGTAAAGGTTTTATGGTACATACAATTTCAGAGGAACTTGCCCCTGACAATTTTGCGGTCTAGATGACTGTTCAGACATAATTAATAAATCGCAGCTCTCTACCATTTTGCGTTATGTGGACAAATCTGGCGAAGTTTAAGAAAGGTTTATGAGGTTTACAGACGTCAGCTCTGATAGATCTGCCGATGCGCTATATAACCATGTTGTCACAACCATGAGTGATTTTCATATAGGCGAGAAACTTGTTGTTCAGACCTATGATGATGCAGCCTGAATATCTGGCCATTTAAGCGGTCTTCAGGCTAAAGTGAAAGAGATGTTTTCACAGGCATTATTTGTGCATTGTTACCGACACATTCTGACCAGGCAGCAATGTTCATTGACAACTGTAGACTTTTCTTTTAAACTCTGTCCAGCCTATCTAGTTTCTTTTCACATTCAACGAAGAGGACGGAAAATTTACGTTCTTTTATGAACAGAACGCTACCCAAGCCGGCACCAACACGCTGGGACTTCAACTGCCGATTAGTAAACCCTGATCAGGTCAGAAAGATCAACGGGAAAATTTAATATTATTTGAGCATCTGAAAGTTCCAGAAAACAATGCTGATTGGGAACCGTCAACATTGTAGAAGGCACAAGGTGTTCTTTACTTTTTGAGCCAATTGGATACGGTATTTGAACTTCCTTGAAACATTCTCAATAATTTATGGCCATACTAACGTACTTTTCAATATATTACAAGACTAATCCATGGATATTGAATATTGCCATTCTAAATTTTACAAACTATGGAATGTTTAGAGTAACTCAGAACAGAATTCTAAAGCATTTGGCAAATATTTCTTTTGAGGTGATAAATGAAAAGGAAAGGAAAACTAGCAAACCAAGTGAAGCCACATTCTGAGGAATTTTCAATGAGATTTTAGATAATGCACTAAATCAAATAAGAAATAGATTTTCCTATTTTGAAAGTTTGTTTCATAGACCTTCATACCCCAAAATATATGGAATACAAAGCATTTTCCCTGATCATATTTTTCAAAACTTTTGAAATCCTATAGTTCAAACTCTCACTACACCTAAATCATGAATTGAGTGTTATGTACTTGTCTCATGAAAACGTGTTTCAAGGGAAATCTGTTAGATTGTAAAAATCATGAACGAGAGAGATTTGACGTGGGCCATGCCGGAATTATACAAATTAGCATGTCTAGTTTTAACTGTACCATCAAGCACAACTTCATTTGAAAAGTCATTTTTCAACTTGAATAGGGTTCTCGCCTGAACACGGTAGCGAGCGGACGTGCGCCGAGCGCTCTCCTTCACGGGCGACTTCAGTGCGATAAGTTTAGCAGAGTACAACTCTACGAGTTCAGTGTACAGTGTGTAGTGACAATGTTTTCAAGTGGCTCCCCTGATACGAGGCAGCACATCGCTAGAGTAGTGGAAGCATTAAATCATCACAGTGAATTCAGTGATATTAATTCAACATCAATGATTGGTTAAGATACAAGTGGCCCCGAGGGGCAAAACAGTGATATAATTAACTTACAAATACAACAAAATGCGCAGCAAAAATTAGAGCAACATCAATATTTAATGAATCAGGATTCAGAATTGATACAGATAAATCAACAACAACTACTTATGAGAGATCAAACAGGCTTCTATATACCACATCACCAGGGCCAGCCCTGGGAACTTCATGGAACACAACCACAGCAATGGACTCAACAACTACAAAGTCCGGGGTCGTCTGAAACAACCTCAAATAAAACCGTGAGTACCCTAGAGTGGCAACAACCTCGAAAAAGAAAAAAAAACACGCCTACAGTGACCAGACCATACCAACTTCCTCGAATGTTAGTGCGCCAGTGTTTACGCATAAAAATCAATATGCAGTATTAGAAGACAAATCAGAAGTTGAAACTCCTAAAAAGCCCCCCATAGATCATAACATACCGCCAATATTCGTGCAAAGTGTTACTAATGTATCGAAATTAATAGAATTTCTTAAACTACAAGTAAAAGACGAGGATTTTACGTACAAAATGTACAGCGAGGATGTAAAAGTGCTACCGAAAACCATTGAAGCTTACAGAGCAATAATTAAGCAACTTGACGACTCCGAGGCCAAATACCACACTTATCAACCAAAGAAAGATAGAGCATTTCGTGTAGTGCTTCGATACCTGCATCCGTCAGCAAACATAGAAGAAGTAAAAGCTGAACTCAAATCCAAGGGTCACACCGTTCGTAACATGCACAATGTACTTCATCGAGTAAGCAAAAAGCCGCTATCGCTCTTTTTTATAGATTTAGAACCAAGTGCAAACAATGCAAAAATCTACAATATAGACACACTTGTAAATGCAGAAATAGAATTTGAAGCACCGTACAAAAAGAAAATTCCAGTGCAATGCCATCGCTGTCAAGAGTATGGACACACGAAGAAATACTGTAAAGCAACTCCAAGGTGCGTGAAATGCGGTGAAGAACACTTCACAGACGAATGCAAAAAAGATGCAACGCAGCCGGCAACATGCGCGCTATGTTCGCGAAGCCATGCAGCCAACTATAAAGGCTGCCAAGTGTATCAAGATTATGTTAATATACGTAACAAGCACAGAAAAGAAACAGACACCATCGACAAGAAGAAACAAAAAGTGCCAAACGCCTCAGATTTCCCTCCCCTCCCAGTTCGCCACTTTCAACCCAATCCCGTCTCTCGTACAGTATCTTCTCAAAACTCAACATACGCTGTATCCTACAATCAAAACCAAACAGATCTCTACAAAATAATAAAAACCTCATTCCAAAAGTTCGAAAGCATCCTTAAACAACAATCTGAAGAAATTGGGGATTTGCTCAACCTACTGGCGTCATTAATATCCAAGATGCATTAAATGGCACCAAGAATTAAAATTATTCTCTGGAACGCAAACGGTTTAATCCAACATCGAAGAGAGCTCGTAACTATTCTCAAAGAAAAATGTATAGATATTATGCTAATATCCGAAACTCACTTCACTGAAAAATCCTACTTAATGATACCGGGATATGATATATATAATACCAAGCACCCGGACGGTACAGCGCATGGAGGAACTGCTATCATAATTCGAAACACAATCAAACATTACGAAATGAACGAATATAAAACTGAAGAAATACAAGCAACATCTGTAATGGTGACAGAAGGTCAAGCTTTACTGACGATAACATCAGTATACTGTCCGCCCAAACATAGAATAACAGAACAAAAATTTGAAGACTTTATAAATACACTAGGATCAAGATTCATAGCTGGAGGCGACTTCAATGCGAAAAACCAGCATTGGGGCTCACGACTCAACACACTACGAGGAAAAAATCTTCTTAAAGTAACAAACAGACTTAATGTTTATACTATATCGACTGGTGAACCTACGTACTGGCCCACTGACGTCAATAAGCTTCCTGACCTCCTGGAATTCTACTTAGCAAAAGGTGTGCATCTTGGTACAGTAGTAGTAAAATCTTGCTACGACCTTTCTTCAGACCACACCCCAGTAGAAATGACCATCAGTTCAAATATATCCGAAAGAAACTATCGTCTAGAACTAACAAGTAACAAGACAAACTGGAACAAGTACCGCGATTACGTGAACAATAAACTATCTGCAAACGCACTGCTAACAACTGAAGAAAACATCGAATACGCAATACAGCACCTCTCTGACACATTACAAGACGCTGCCTGGGCCGCAACACCAAGAGAAACAATAAATAAATCGTCAACGTATCTCGCAGAAATAAGACAAAAAGTGTTAGAAAAACGTCGACTCCGACGAATATTCATGACGACACGACAACCAGATGACAAAAGAAAATATAACACAGCAGCCAGACAATTAACACGTCAAATTAAGGAGTACGAAAACAAATCATTCTCTAATTACATTCAAGCACTATCACCTACTGCTGAAACTAATTATTCACTTTGGAAAGCAACTAGAAAACTGAAGCGACCCCAACAGCACATCTCACCAATTAGAAAAGAAGATGGCACGTGGGCAAGAAGCCCAGAAGAAAAGGTCGAATGCTTAGCAAAACACTTTGCTTCAGTTTTCAAACCAGCAGGAAATGTAAGTACTATTGAAAATAAAGTGCTAGAATATTTGGACGTACCTTTACAGTTATCTCTGCCCATAAAGCATTTCAACTCACGAGAAGTCGAACAAACAATCAAACAACACACGCATCCTGCAAAGAGTCCAGGGTTTGACCTTATTACCGGCAAGATGTTGCAGGAAATGCCAAGTAAAGGATATGAACTCGTAACAAGCTTATTCAACGCGATACTTCAAAATAGCCATTATCCTTGTCAATGGAAATACGCTCAAATAATTGTGATCGTGAAACCAGGAAAGACTGCCACGGAAGTGACATCGTACCGACCTATTAGCCTGCTACCAGTCCTATCAAAAGTATTTGAAACACTTCTCTTACAGCGCCTGAAGCCTATAATTAAAGAAGTGATTCCTGACTTTCAATTCGGCTTTCGATAAGGACACTCAACAATAGAACAGACCCATCATATTGTAAACACAATTTCTCAAAGCCTGAAAAAAAAGCTATATTGTTCTGCAGCATTCCTAGACATACAACAAGCATTCGACAAGGTATGATATGAAGGAATTCTATTTAAAATAAAAAACTTCTCCCGCACTCCTACTATTTACTTCTCAAATCATATCTTTGCGATCGCCTATTTTAAGTGAAATATCAGGACGCTCTATCGGAATTCCAACATATTTCTGCAGGAGTGCCACAAGGAAGTATTCTTGGACCTTTTTTATATCTTATATCAACTTCAGACTTACCAACTACAGAAAGAACTACAATAGCCACCTTTGCAGACGACACAGCTATTCTTTCTGCAAATAAAGACCCCTCCTGCGCGTCACAACATCTTCAAGAACATCTGGCGAGTCACCGTAAATGAAACAAAATCAAAACATATAACATTTTCACTAAGAAAAGAAAACTGCCCAAAAGTAAAACTAAACAACACAGAACTCCTCGAAGCTGATACAATCAAATATCTTGGACTGCATTTGGATAGACGCCTGACTTGGAAAACCCACATCAAAACTAAGAGAAAAGAAGCGCAGCTTAAAGTCCTCAAATTGTCATGGCTAATAAACAGACAATCAAAGCTGTCCTTGCATAACAAAATACAGATTTATAAAACTATAATCAAACCAACAAGGACCTATGGTATTGAATTGTGGGGCTCTTCCAGTAAATCGAATCTAGAAATTCTGAAAAGATTCGAAGCTATAACACTAAGAAAACTATGCAACGCACCATGGTACGTGACAAACAAGACGATATACAGAGACCTGGACATCGTCCCGCTGGAGGAAGTAATCGCCACGAAGAGCCTAGCATACCAGAGAAGATTGTACAACCACCCAAATCACCTCTCAACAAGCCTTCTAGATAACAGTGAGCACATCTATAGACTGAGGAGAGAGAGTATTTTAGATTTGCCATACCGATTTTGTGAATGAAATTTTTCAATGTCATAAAAAGTTCACGTCGGAAATGTATCTATTGACACCATTTGCTTATTGTTCCGATAGGAACAGATTGTAAATTATGCAGAAAATAAATAAATAAATAAAAAAAACTTGAATAGAGCGAAATCTGACTGCACATCAACTATGGGCCAAGAAAGACTATCTTCGCTTTCAATGATGTTAATTGAAAAAACAGTTACTTTGTAAAGTTCGTAAATGTTCGTGAACACTTTACACAAGCTGGTTTGGAGCGATTTCTGAAGAAATCTCGACAAATAGAGCTAACTTTCTAATAAACTCGGTAAGAACGTTTAATGCTCCAGAATCCATGCATGATATATCCCTTTTAAAGAAAATAATGGCTGATGTAGCTTCCATAAGGTATGGTATACTTAAAATAATGTTCAATATTCGCCACTGATTTGTAGTAAAATCGTATTCTTCGTTTGTGTCTGTTCATGGTGAGGATTTCGTCAGGGAGGGTGGGGTGATGGTTAGTGGTGTAGGTTGCTGATTTCTTGTAAGACTGTCTGATGTGGTAGGTTAGGTGATCTATGGATTTGTGTACAGATTCTGTTGTAGTGATATCTGGAGGAATGTGGATTTTCTTATAAAGGATGTTTTTAAATATTTTTAGCTTGCCAGAGTGGGTAGAGGTTTGGAGAGTGCGTAGACGCAAGCTGTGGAATACAATGGGTAGATGGTCAGAGATGTCGATGAGATCGTATTTGGGATAAGGCACAGTTATGAAAAGTTGAGAGGAGTGGATAACAATGTCTAGGATATAGAGGTGCATTGGTTTTGGGGGCCATTTCAGACGGATGTAGAAGTTTTGGTTTAGAAAGTCGAGTCGTAGTCCGATTGAGTTACTAGTCACGCAGCCCCATGAAGTTGATTTACTATTTAGGTCGCCGGAAATTAAAAATGGGTAGGGAAGGTAGTTTAAAATATCAAGATTAGAATTGGGGGTGGGAATTCTGGGTTTCTTATAACAAGAAATGATAAGCATTTGGGTTGAGGCTGTTCCTATTGCAATGGCAGTATGAATATATGGCAATGACAGTATGACCTTTTAAAATTTAAAATTACATCACTACTCGCTCCGTAGAATCACATCCCCTGGAGGCGGCACGGCTATCATCACCCAACGCTCCATCGCACCCCCCCCACACTCTTTCCCACAAAAAACTGCCCTTCAATAAGGGAGAGCGAGCTATTTTAATCAAGGATTTCTACGATTTTGAGGCCGGCGGCGATAAGTTTTGTGTCTGTCCTCTGGGGCTTTTAGTACTTCTATGAGTGGTTTAAGGTTGGCTATGATTTTCTTGACAGCTGGATTTTCGGAGAAGGGAAAATATTTTTTTAATGTGGGGCTCTGTGTTTTGGAGGATGGGTTCCTGTGTGGGATTGGAGTGGGTTGGTGACTGATGCAGAGGAGCTATTTTGGTTTTGTAGGTAGGGAAATTATTGCTCTGTGATTTCTGAGGATGTATTGGAGGCGGTGGATTTCGTTGATTACTGGCGAAGGGTTTTTGCTTTCACTGTGATTGGGCATGTCCCTCCGTCCGTCCGTCCGTCCGTCCGTCAATCTGTCAATCTGGCAGGTCTGTCCGCCTATTTGTCTGTCGGTTTGCCCGTCTATTGGTCTGTCGGTCTGTGTAACTATCCGAGCTAATCTCGGGTTCGGATAATCCCATTTCGATGGGGTTTTCACTGAAATCTAAAGCATTCTTAGATCGTTACGTAGACTTTTTTCCAATGTTTTTTTTGTTTGGTTTTGAATTCAAATTTCAGATTTCTTCAATATTAACGAAGATTTGTGCACGTATTCTTCAAAACACGAGAAAACTTACCGGGTTCACAGATATTTTTAAACTAGTACTCTATCTCCGTTTCCCACCTCTTGATACAAAATTGAGTGCACACTCGTTCAGGTTTTCGCAAAAATCTCGTAATCAGATAGTACATCTATGCAAATACACGAAGGTAAAAAAGGCGTTTGTGAAAATCCATGAAATTCTTTTTATATGCAATTTATTTTATTCCAATTGTGCGATAAGACTGAGTGATTATAGGACAAAATTGTGCTTGCAGTTTTGCTGCGAGTTTGCAAACATTAATATTTTTACAGCTGCCCATAACGATGATGGTAGCAACCGATGATCGTAGCTAACATGGGAGGACGGTGTTGGGCTAGGTTAGTCCGTGTGAGAGACAGGGAAGGATGAAAAGGGGCTGGGTGGATCGGAGTGTGTGTGGGACGGGGCAGTGAAGAGCAGGCATGATGGGTCAATGCGAGGCCAGGCAAGGAAGAGTGGGGTATAAACCGTACATAAAAATCGTTCATTTTCCTTTCAAATCGATGATTATGATTAATAAATACTCGGGGAACTCAGTACACTCCAGATAGTTTGAAATATATTTATTTCAAAAATGTCGACAGGGTGTGGGAATCCCCCAATCTCTTTGTTATATACGCCAATAAATGAAGCTAATAAGTAGAAATTTCTAGAGAATTCAAATAATGGCTTCTAACATTGTTGCCAACACGAAAAATACTAGTTTCACGATAAATATTAACAGGAACGCAAAATATCATGCCAGACAGGGAAAATATTTTGATACGAGATTATAATTTTATGCGCTAAAAGCATTTACTTTTATGACGTTGTGACAATAATTACAGAAAGTAATACGCAATATTTTCGTTTTAAATAAACTTGGACCCCATCCGGTACTCGGAAGATTAAAATAACAATGCTAGTCAGAATTTTAGTGTTGTTGTAGATAGTAAGTTATGTTCTCACTGACAAAATTATGTAATAAAACGTAGTCAATAAAATTGAAGTCATGTAATAAAATAATAAGCCTTTGCTCAACGAATACAGGAGATACCGGAGGATATACCTTACAGAGACATCTTCGCAAACCGGACAACAAGCAATAATGTAGTAAAAATAAACCTACAAAAATAAATAAATCCATCATGATAAAACGTAATATAGGTTGGGGTTTATTGTTACTCGGTACTTCAGAGTCGTTTAACTCATTTACGTACTTGTCGCACTCGTTTAAATAGACATTCACAATTTATCCCGCTACTCTAATACTGATACTTATACTGACTTGCAAGTGACCTAGATAAAGCATGATCTGCACAATTTAGTGCAATCGGACACATGCTAGACACATTCGGCCCGTGTGTCTTTGGGTTGGTACAATCGACAGACTGCACATTCCTCACGTCGCAACTCGAGAAATGGGGTCAACCTCGAGGGAGACGCGTTGCGTCATGTATCGAATGCATCGCTCAAGACATATCCCACGCAAACTCTTTTTACCCCAGTCTACGCACGTTTTCTTAAGCTCTAGAATCCCCACATCACTATTTTGCAATACATAGTTAAATTCTGAATAAAGATAATAACAAACATGATGGGCAAAATTTGAAAAGTAGATACTTTTGTTTTCGAGAAATAGGAAACTTATGTGGATCGGCAGACGAAAACGACCAATGGGGGTTGTTAGAAAGGGCAAAGAGGTACTCTAGCATTAATGACTGTTGCAGTGGGATTGATTGATTAGTGATTTTGGGCCTGTCAACTGTTTCGGACATTAGTCCCGTAACTCTAATGTAAGTTTTTATTGCGGGAGGTGGCGGTGATCTTCCCCAGTCGGATGGCGAGAACCGGCGCCGACCTATCCGTCGACTTGCGGTGTTTCTCCTTAACCAGATATCACGCACCAGCGGGGCACCGCCCCAGCCGGGACAAGCTCTAACCTTCCGACTGTTTTCTCGGCATGTGTGGTAGTACAGTGCACGTAAGTGTGTGTGTGACGGTTGAGAATAGGACATGGAACAACAAGGAAATATCGTGCGCGGTCCGTTGCCCATTTGTTAGGGAACTACTCCGGCATTCGCTTGGTATTGATCGTAGAAACATCGTAAAACTACCCATTAGAGTAACCGGCCGCTAGAATCCCCCTCCAGACAGCATCTGAGTCCGCCGTAGTTGTTTCTATCCTGCCACAGTCGGGACTCGAACCCTAGGACCTCCCGGTCAGAGGCACTACAGTGACATCAATTGCTGCCCTGAGCCACCTAAGCCGGCCTGTTGAAGCGGGAGAGCTCCAGGTCACAGCTTCCGGAGCGGTCGCAAGGGGCGCTTGCAGCCTGCTAGCCGGCAGCGCCCCGCCGCGCCGCGCCGCGCGCAACTGGTGGCGGCGGGCGCGGAGCCGCCAGAGGGGGCATGGACGGGAGACACGCCCCTCTCACGCGCGCGCTCGCCCTCGCTTTCCCCCCTCCGCTTTCCTCCGAGTCGCATGCCGCTCCACGCCGCCCCTCCCCGTGCTTCAGCCCCCGCTCGTCCCTGAATTCGCTGCCGCAGAATAGCGCTGCCCGTTGGGGCTTCCCTCGCATTCTGTTCTTTACACACATGTTCCTCTATCCTACCGTTGCCACCGATAATAGATTATTCGAAGCTATTCTCGGAAGGCACAACCTACCCATTATTTTCGAAGTGAGTTCTTTTCATCCGGCTTCGCACCCTGCGCCGTGACTCTTTGTCTTCGAATTCTTTCACAATAGATCAGGCGGACCGGGAGAAGTGGCTCAGGGCATCAACTGATGTCATTGCAGTGCCTCTCACCGGGAGGTCCTTAGTTCCTGTCCCGACCATGGCAGGATTTTCGACACTAGCTTGTCAGCTAAGACGAATTTAGTAGTTGTCTGAAGGGGAATTATAGCAGCCGGCTGCTCTGATCTGTAGTTTTCCGATGTTTCTTCGGTCAAGACCTGGTGTATGCCGGGGCAGTACTCTAAGAAACGGGTCACAGATCTTTCCTTCCTCTTCCTTGTCACTCTCTCTCTCTCTCTCTCTCTCTCTCTCTCTCACACACACACACTTGCATTGACATGCACTACACTCATACACATCCCGAGAGACCGGTCGGGAGCTTAGAGCTTGTCCCGGCTGGGGAGGTGCCCCGTACGTGGGAGATACCTGGCTGAGAAAACCTCACTAGCCGATTGTAGTTCGGCTCAAGATCTTGCTATCTAACCGGGGAATATCACTGCCATCTTCCGAGGGGAAAACTTGCACTACCCTTTCGAGGCAGCAGTTGACAGGGCAGCAGACATTACATCATCTTGGCAGTTGGCGCGCCCGAAATCAGTAACCACCAACCAGGACAGGCGGAGCAGAATTTGGTTTCAACTAAGTATTCTGTCTCGTGCAAAATGTTTTGTGTGTAGGGTGTTAACAATCTGCAACTAAATTGCGTTTCCTGGATTTTTACTGCTTTAATGATTATTTCCAAATAAAAATACACATTACTTTCTTTTTTACAATATGTTGCTCTTTTGTCGAAGGTAGAACGAAACGGATACCCTTCTACCTTTTTACGTCCACTTCTAATTGTAAACTAAAAGTTCAGTAGGCAAGACGTAAACACATATGGAGAATGAATTGCTGCTTTACATGTGTTAATCCCACTTTTATTATGCGACAATGTAAGAATGTGTAGTAATTTTTATTTTGAGGATCTTCCAGCCCTCATAACTGAATAAAAGGGCAAAATGTCGGAAATGTACATTTAATTTCGTTATTTATGATTTACACTAAACCACCAGGAAAACATTAATTATAACGGATCAAAAATTATCTAACACATAAAGAGGAAAATATATGTATATATATCCTTTGAATAATAGATGATATTATACTTTTACTATATACTTTTTATATTTAGAACTTTTTATTTCTAAAACATGGCTATTTTCACAACATCAATTAATAATGTTGTGGGATCTATCTGAATGGAGTCTTCTGTTCTTATTTTTTTGTTTCAGACTTGCGTTGCAGCTAATAAAGCAATTGTTGTGTTTTTCTTTTGCGTCTTAGCAGCCTTCAGTGTCTCGTATATCTCTCCCCGGCTGAGCCTTACTGTTTCAGCGAAGTGCAGTAACCGTGGTATCTACCAGTCTTCCCATCCATCGCGCTGATGGGGCTCGTGCGTCCGTCGCGCATTGTAGTGTAATGGTAAATGCACCTACGTACATATGAAGTACGCATTGCTTAAGAAGAGCAATGAATATTTCTTTCAAACTGTACGTGAAAGAAATATCACCCTTCAAACATGTTTAAATTAGGGTCGCGCCTGGAGCAGGCGCCCTGCTTAAGGTCATGGGTGATTGGGCTCCCCAAACCGCCGTCAACGCTGACACGATCCAGACGTGGAAACAGGAATGTTTGGGAACTTGTGAGTTTTCAAAAGGGCAAAAGTCCTCTGACAGTTATGTCAGTTTATTGCGTCCAGGGCATGCCGAGTTCTGGCGGGGGTGGCGTAATGGCTTCGTAAATCTCCCTGTTTCCCATATAAGGATCCTCTAGCGTTGATATCGGACAGACAGCCTAGAGACTTTGCTGTGTCAACTTCACGCTGCTCTGCAGCTCTACTTTTCAATTAAACTTTCATACTTCATCGGACTTGGTCTCTGTACTTGAAACCTCGCTCACCACCACGCTCCTCCAGGGAACTTAGCTTCCCTGCGAACTCAACTTTTTTGCATCCTGTACTGGAAGCATTTGTTATTGCCTGCAATCGCTGCTAGTAGCACGACACCTGCAGCGAAAGGCATTACAGTAGTGTATACAATCTGCGGACAAGCGAAGCTCGTGAGCACATAACGCTCAGTCTGATTTGGTGAAAAGGAGACAGGCTACAACTAGATGATGGGGACATTGCGTCTCTTAGGCTCTTGCGCACGTGATCTTCTCTACACCCACACACATTTACCGAGGAGGGAAAGGAATTAAAGAGTGGGTTTGAAGTTCATATGTGATACGTGGAGTCTGAAAATGCAAACCATTTCACAACGCAACTGAGAAGATCAATGCCTTAATCGAGATTCGAACCCACAGCCCGGATAAAACGCGTCTTGGAGGCAACGCCCCAAGTCCTACGTCACCCAGGTTGACAAGGAATGGAAGGAATAGGGTGGGAGGATGATACATGGTGCCATACAAACATGGTACAACACACAAGCAAACATCCACGCCCGAAGCGGATTTCGAAACGTCTGAGGCGTCTGCATTAATGACTTCGGCTACCCAAGTCAGCACTAAAGGAAGAATATTGCATATTTTTTCCTCACTATAATTTTTGGTTATCTTTGCATTCAACTTATTTTTTCACAAAAAGGTTTTTGTTACAGCATACTTAAAAGAAGTAAATTTACGTGCGCGACTGATCTGTGCCACTTGCTGTCACCGCAAATCACCCCGAAGGACATTTTACCCACATGATTTTCTCTTAGCGATGTTATTTTTGTCGATCGCATCTTACTTTCATGCCTTACTTCGTAAGAAGAGAAATTATTGCAATCGTGAGCCGATCGATTTATCGACAGAAAAACTCTTATTGCCAGGTCCTGGTGGCGAAAAGAGGATTAATCTCGTTTCTATATGTAGTAAATGACTTCCTCTAACACGTGTACTCGTAATAAATGTTTTGTGAAAAACAAAAGAAAAATATATTGATGGCAAAACGTCTGTCTCTTCGTCTGTATGTGGATGCTAGAGCCTGAACCATTTAGATGAACTATAACATTGAAACGAACTGTAGTACCTGCGAGTCACGGCTCCAATTTTGATTATATATATCATTTTTTTCTTAGTTGTATCTGGTAACATTTATTGTGTCTACGATTATTGTTATTTTCTAACTTTTTAACATGCCGTTGTTCTATCCTTGTGCTAAGTGTTGTTTGTCACTTACAGACTGTATTATGCCGTAGCGTCACTTACATTCATGCCCCGATGTTACCCACACCTGTTCCCCGGCTGCACACGGAGCCGTTCCCGTCGCAGCTTCTTCCCTTGCCTTGTACTAGCTGTGCCACGCGTTGGTCGTTACTCGTGGGCTGTACGCTGTCCTAGTGCCAATCCCCCACGTTTTCCGCACCTCCTGTTCTCCCTGCCCACAGTGTCGTTCCTGTCGCGGCTTCTTTCTTTGCCTCGCTCCGCCGCGCCGCTTGCGCCCCGCCACCCTTCGCGCCCCGCCCCGCCCCACCCGCCGCGCCGTACGTCGCCTCCCCGCCACGGCTGCCCTGCGCCCTGCGCGGCCCTGCGCGCAGCGGCGCGGAGCAGCGCGGCGCAGCGCGGCGCGGCGTGGCGTGGCGCGGCGCGGCGCGGGGCGGCGAGGCGAGGCGAGGCGCCTGGGCGCTCGGCATCGCGGCGCGCGTCACTCCGGCCGCGCCGGTCGCTCAGTTCGCGCGCGCGCGCCTGCAGCTCCCCCGCCGCCGCCGCCGCCGCCACCGCCGCCGACGTCGCCACCGCCGCCGCACCTGGCGTCTTTCCCTTCGCTCAGGACAGGTAAGGGCAACCTGTAGCCACACGTTCCGATATTTTGGACTGTTTCAATTGGCATTTTTTAAAATCTCAAAACGTCTATTTTTAATTTCGAAATGTCTTACGTGTTTGTCAAATACATCTAAAAAGTGTATTACTTTTTTATTTTCTTTATTTCTATGCATGCACACATGAAATATTCTGTAACTCCTGTGAGGTTAGTTTCGACGTCAAAATATAGAAGATACACGAAGTGCTCACCGATGTGTAATTTATGAAATGAATTTTACCACCGAAATTTGTCATTGTATTTTCTTGAGCAACTTCGAAAATGTCACCAATGATGATTTGTAGTATATGTATTAAGGTATTTTATTTCGCGGTTAAAGTTGGGTAATTTCTGTGTGTAAATATAAACTGATTCACAGTAACTACATGGAAATTAATATTTCAAGATTTTTATAAATGTACAATGCAAACGAACGTCTTTCAAGTGTTTCTAATTATTTTACTCCATTGAATTGGTTAGGTTTGTATGTCGTTGATCGCGTCCCCGCGCGCTGTTCTGGGCTGTATGTGGTATTTGTTTGCCGCTCGTGCTTCGTCCGGTCCCGTCGCAAAAGACGGTTTGCTAACGAAAGAGCTTCCCTCGCAAGGCGTTGGGGAGCGAAAGAAACACTTCGTGGTCTTCAGCGAAGTCTGGAATCGACTTGGAAAGAATAGTCGCAAATGGCATTTTAGAAACATTGTTTTGCGTAGGGCGAAATTAAATTTTCAGTTACTTTTCATAATAAAAAGGACATAAATTTGTGTTGCATTCTTTTCGAACTTTTTGTAAATTGGATGTATTGTTTTGCCAATTTGCACGCATCAAAATGCATATTTTCTCTTGAAATTGTAGTATGTTCCAAGAGAAAAGTTTTTACAGCATTATGATGTGTAAGCGTGTCAAATGTTTGAAATCAGTTTCGACTACTTGGAAGCAGTAATTTAGAAGACTGTCTCTGAAAATGAAGTTTTATAATGCAAATGTCTGGTAGTTGGCACATTGTCAGAGAAACAGTCTGTAACTTTGAGATCACAAACTTATTCCCCTTAGGTTTAGGAGTGATTAACGTTTTACATATTTTTCAATTATCCTATACGTCACATATCAACTGAACTTGACATGGTTCTATCTTTGGATGAAAAGTAACGGTAATATTGATGATTCCATTTATGGTATTGCTTATCGGAGATAACATGATTTATAAAAGTTAAGACCAATTTAATGAAGTTTACCATTATTCTTCATTAGACACATTTTCCTGCTTTTATTGTCTGTGTAAGTTATAAAATCGTATGCATGTGAAAATTATTTGAGCTAATATCTCCATGTGATGGTAACTTCTGCAAAAACTAAGGGATGAAATGTTGGACAGAGCTTTTAACTTTCTCATACACTCCGTGTAGAGAAAGTTATGTCATGCTACAGGCAATCCAGTCGATATTTTGACAGAAAAAGATTTTGTGGGCCCCTGATATCGAAAAATTGTTTTCTCTTTCACATATACGTTGCATATTACTTTTTCTTATACGCTGTAGAATCAAAATTCTTCTCTTTAGAATCCCTTTTAGCGAAAAAGTTTTTTAAACATCTATCCCTGTGTTAATATGTACACAGGATTGTCACCGAAATACTCCGAATTCTCTTGATAACGCCACGGCTCCTCCAATTTGAACTAGTCTTTTAAATTGTAGGGGTACTTAAATTGAAGTACATTTGTATTTTGTACATTTTCAAAATTTTCTCAAACATGTCTCCAATTTTGTTCTTTATTTTTTCTCGAATAGCCAACAGATGCCAATTAAATCGCGCATGTCTTATTTTCAGTACACCACAGAAATTTTAAAGTGTTGGACCTCTTACTATTAAAGAAAGAAATTTCCTTTCATGAAATCTATTCTTGAAAAAAATAGATATTTAAATGAAAACACGTAGTACAATTTTTTGAACATTTTTTGTGACTCCTGGAATTTTGAGAATTATCTATTCAAATCTCCTCCCGTGTACATTCCTTTTCTAAACATTTTGTAAGGAAAGTACAACTCATTGAATTTATTGGCAGAGAACAGTTTTTATTTGAAGTTTTGAATATTGAAAATATATTATCTCACGCTTACCATTTGTTAAGGAATTTTTCCCAGTTAAGGCTCAAGTGCCACTAGAATAGAAGTTGCAATAATATAATATTACGCGAACATTACCAATAATACGAGATATGTGTACTTATATTACAACTAGTATCATACCCACTGTCAGATTATGTTTGCGTTTGATCAGATATGTTAGTGAAGAGTATTTATTTGTTAAAATATACATATTTGAATTTTAAATTAAGACAGCAAAGTCGCTCGTCTTTCACCAAAGAGATTCAGGTTCGATTTCCGGACAATCTCATATGAAATTTGTTCAGACAAAACGAATTTGGCTGCTTCGCAAGGGCTAGTCCATCCCCTGTGAAGTGTCCTCCACCCTACCACTTTCCTAACCCCTTCCCCATTCTGGCCGCTGGGTAGTGACGCAGGAGCGCGCAAGAGAGAGGCGCGTACGCAGAGATGCTACCTGTCGTTCTCTGAGACTCCTGACACGACTTACGGACTACAGACTATAATATTTAAAGTACATTAAGGGAAGATTACCTCATACAAAATACGTTCTATACCAAGTTAATGGCTTGTTATCAACTTGACTGAACGTTGCCACAGAATAGTGACAGAATGTTAAATAGACTTAAAGCAAAACAAATATTTTTTCGTAATACAACGGGCCAACATATTATCAATCTACTTGCACTTTAAGGCATTTAAGTTTCATTTTAATGTAATTTTAATTCACTGATTAATGCCATCTATAATCAAGAGGCGACCCATTTTTGCTTTCTTATATAGTAAGTATAATATAGAAAGTTAAGAAATACTGCAAAGAAATTAATGTCGTGATTCAGATGGGGGTTCCTGACGGAGAAAACGTATTTACATAAAAATGTCTGTTAATCCACCCGTCTGTATGTGAACAACATTTAAATGTAAACCGTATGTAGTTTTTATTACCTAAAACTAATATTCCCCGACTCTTGGTCCTGCGAATATGAATCGGAATTTTTAATAGTTGGTATTTCTTTGCATGAAGCCCCAAGAACATTTAAAAATTTTTTTTCAAAGTAAATAGGAATAGTTTATTTAATATTTTAATTTATTTTGCTTGAATAGTGAAAATTGCATTTATAAATATGTTATAGGTCCGACGGAGACTTCTGAAATTTAAAAAAATGAATATAGTTCGAGTTTCTCGAAACTGGCATTTCAATTGAATTCCGTATTGAAGAAGGGGTTTCATTAATACATATTCGATGTTAAATCTTTAAACCATTTAAAGTCATTTTTTGAAATATTAGCATTTGCAATAGATCTTTCATTTTGCACATACATATAAACATGATATTTTCAAAAAGAGTCTAATTTTTTAAAACCTATTTTGAGAAGATGGAGTACAACACTGAATTGAATGACAAGTGTAGAGGCAAGTGTTGGGTCAATGAAACGGTCCCCAAGTGAAGTATCTCGTCGCTGGGCGTGACAAGATATGCAACATTTTCAGATTGCAACATTTTCCGTACGGTTTCATCTAGCATTATAATACAGTGTAAGTACACTCTTCCTTAATTTATTTCATTTTTATGTTGTAAACTTTCTCAATGCATTTATTTACTGATATTATATTTATACTGAGGCACGTGAACAACATTTTTACTTCAAAATAATGAAAAACTCTTGAATATAATTACATGTATAGGATTATCCATTCAATAGGTATTTTATTGTTCTGGTATTACATATTGTGCTCAGAACTGAAATATTATTTATTGTAATAATGAAATAATAGCCCCGTATTAGTTATCGTGATAATATCAAGGCATCAATGTATGCCACTGGAGTGACTCCAACCATTAGGTCTGAGGGTTCGAGCCCCGACAGTGGCAGGATTTTTGACAGCTAAGCCGACGCTGTGTGGAGCAGAATTCTAGCGGCCAGCTGCTCTGATAGGAAGTTTTCCATGGTTTCTCCGATCTACATACAGAGAATGCCGGGGCAGTATCCTAACAAACGGGCCACGGACCGCGTGCGATCTTTCCTTCCTAGTTCTTACCCTATCCTCACCTCTTATTTACACACCACTTACACGCACTACTCTTACAGCTTGTCCCGGCTGGTCCGAGGCCTCGTTGGTGGGAGATACCTGGTGAAGGAAAATCAAGAATCCTGCACCGGACCTCCCCATTCCGGCAGGCAATGATCACCGGCACCTCCCCCGATAAAACAAACTACATTTACAGAACTAATGACCTTGGCAGTTGACGCACTAGGAATCATCCATCAATCATCAAATCTTGTTGCAGGGAAACCTCAGAATATGAATGTTCTTTTAACTTCCTAAAGTCTAATCGCTATTTTTAAAAATATTTCAACATCTTTCAGGAATATCCGTGGTCAGGAATATTAGTTGCTTCGTCGAAGGAACATCCTCGCTTTCGTGGCACTGCTGGTCAGAACTAGCTGCGAAAACACAATTGGACGTACTATATTACAAAAAATTGCGGAGTAGTGTGCACTAGTTGTGAACAGACCAGCGGATTAGCGTGCAGGCACCGATTTGGGAAACAGCATTAACAGAATTATGGAAGAGAAATAGACGAAAGTTTAACCATAAATGCAAACACATGCACTCACACACGCTCGCACCCGCATTCCCGCGTACATAAACGCACACGACGCACATTAAAAGCAAATCGATTTTGCAGCATCGTTTTCACATATATTTTTAAACTCTATCGTGAACTCATTAATTACCCACGTGTAAACATTTATACCATAGTTTTATGAACTTTTAATTTAATTGTAATTATTTTTAAACCGCATTGCGTCTTTTCAAAATTTTCAAATAATTTTTATAACCAAACTGAACTTGTCAAGACATCAACCTCAAAGTTTAATTTGGCGAGGGAGCAGCCAGTTTGTCGGGATCTCTGAAAAACGGTAAAATGGAGCTAGTGGAAAAACACAAGAGTTAGAATGTATTTTCTTTAAGGTTCATATGTTTTGAATGCATACTCTGCAGCATTCTTCCTATTGTTTTATAACATATTTTACGAAGACTCAACTTGTTCAGACTCTAGCGAAAAGAAACTAAAAAAGGGTGAAAAGTATCAGCGTTCGAAGTCTCGAAGGCTCAGCATACCACGAATCTTGCATGACAAAGCTGAAAAACATAAAACTAATAAAGCTACAACTGCACATACTTTCTCGTTTTATAGGTAAACGTAATATTTTAATATTGCACATTCCATCCTACTGACTTTTCATATAACTTTAATGAAATTCTAATTTTCTCATTTCTAATTGTGATGTATCAGACGAATCAAACGAAATTTCAAGAAACATATTTTAATAAGAAAAAAACATATTTAGTATAGTAGTCGGAAGTCTTCGACAAAATTTCAACTTTAGCAATTTTCGAAAATTCGGAGATTTTGCCGACCATCGGACCTGTGCTATTTTATATGTAAGACATTTTATATTTCTCTATTCATGCAAAAACAAGTTGTAGAAAAAGATTAGATCCCATTTGACCAAAATGTTAAAAATATCGTAGGATTTGCAAGGGAAGTACTTTCAAAATTTTAAATATCCGTTTCAAATTTAAGGAGTCGCGACAACAGTGAGATGTATCGGGAATATCAATTTTGGTGAACATTCTGGATACGATTAAGGTGCTAGTGTAGCATACAAACGGATAAGCGGACGCACGAGAGAACGGATAAGCGAACGGACGTGTTGATGGTCTTTTGAAAAACGTTTTTTCGGTTTCAGAGACCCCCAAAACTTTTCGTCAAAATATCTACATACGTTTTTGGATTGTCATATAACTTTTTACTCTGGTGTTTTGAAAATTGCAACACCTAGAAGAAATGGTCGAAATCACTTAAAAATTGGTGGTTGTGTGTATCCATAAGAATTAAAATTGCATAGAGATGGCGGGATTGGCCTAGCAGCACCCTCCTTTGTGTAATATGTTAGGTCAGTTTTACGTCACACTCAGTCGATGTAGAGCCGTAAAGCGACGTGGAAGCGTGCAAGTAAGTGCCGGTATGCCAAATGGCGCAATATCAGCATCTGAGCGAGTTCCAACGGGGCGTGTGATCGGTCTCTGGGAAGCACGTTTGTCGTACCGTGACACTGCGGCTTGAACGGGGGGCACTGCTACGACAGTGATGCGTGTGTGGAACTAGTGGATAGATGAGTGTCGTACACAGGGGCGATTGGGTACTGGGCTACACAATGTGACCACAGCGCGAGATCACCGACAGAACGGCATCGCCCACAGAGTTGGTTCGACTTTGGAGCTCTGCAACGGGTGTTGTCATGTCTGCGTCGACGGGTCGACACCGTCTGCTAAGGGCTGGACTGCTGGCACGCATACCCCTGCGTCGGATTCCTTTGTCCAGAAACCACCAACGCTTCAGTCAGCAATGGGCACGTGAAAGTGCTGACTGATGTGTTGAGAAGCAAAATGTAGTGTTTTCGGACGAGTTCCGCTTCAATTTGTGCTACAGGGATGGCCGCGTACATGTTCAACGCTACCACGGTGATCACAATCTGCCCGCCTGCATTGTTCTGCGCCATAGGGGACAAACGACAAGTGTGATGGTTGGGGCACCATACAATGTGCGATCTCGCCGCATACGTATCTGAACAGCAACCGCTACATCAGTGAGAATTCAGAGCCCAAGGTACTGCCCGTCCTGCAAACAGCTCTACATATCATATTTCAGCAGAACAATGCCCGACCGCATTTGGCGAGGAATGTGCCAGCTTTCTGCGAAAAACGACGAGTATTATTGCGTCTCTGGCCTGCACTTTCGTCTGACATGTCGCTTATCGAACATGTCTGGGATATGATCGTTCGACAACTTATTCTTACTGGCTCTGTTGGGAGCTCGTGGCGGCTTCACACCGTCCTAAATACTCAAGTTCAAAGTGCAGGTCTACTTCTGTAATTTTAATCGTTTGAATATTGAGAATTTAATCTGTGGAATAAATATCATTGTAATAGTATGTCACCTTCTTGGTTCAATGTTTACAAACACCAGTATTTATACTAGTATATGAGAAAGGAGTAGGAGTAGGAGGAAATGTTTACAAGGACACAGGCATTTTTTGCAGTCATTTTCTGTTTCATATTGACGATGTTATATACCAGATGAAGACAAAAGATGACTGCAATGAATCTCATAGGTTTTAACTTAAAGTAGCAGAGAACGTGAATAGGATTTGCAGCTCAAACAAACTCATTTTAAACAACTAGACACAAGGTTTTAGTGCATTTTAATCCAAAATTCTTTAATAATCAAAATGGAAGATCTACTGTTTTCGCTACTAATTTTTCCCTCCGCTCTTCAATATTGGGACACCTTTATTTTCGGATACCTCGTTTCAATGTATTCTCCTTTCAGATCGCTAGCGTTTCAGCTGAGACGAGGTTAGAACTTGTGTACAATGGTTCACGTTAAATTTTAATGTTTTTTCTGCCTCCCTTTCCGCAATTTTACCATAACTATTCACATTCATTATTAATTCACTCATCCACTAAATTAAGTATCTTCCGGCTCAATTAGGAGAGAATTTGAAAACTACTGGGTTGTTCTAAGAGCATTTCTCATTTCGATTCTTACAATTATGAGATTGTAAAGTTGTAAGAAGAACTCTTCACAGGAATGAGTGATCTTAATATGTTAAATATTGCTGTTAGTTTGGGTCCGGGAAGTAATCATGAGGAAAGATAAAGTCCGTTTAACAGCAAAATTGTTTATCCGTTGCAAGTACCCTGGTGCATTGACATACAATTGTCAAAGTACGGGTAGCGCATCGCGATGTTATAAGCAAATCCGCGCGTTGGAACCCGATCAAAACCTTGGATTTTTTAGGACGAAAAAGTCCTTCCTTTGGAGGGGAAGTAAAGTCGGCTGTCATATGTAGATTTTCTGCTCGTAAAAGTTCTTAAACCTAAAAGCCAAATCAAATCGCCTCTTTCGTCGCCCGAATAGTACCTTCTTCCGATAGATGGTGAAAGAAGCCATCGAAATTTGCGTGGTCAGACGAAAGAGTAGGCCTGATGGCTTGAAAATCGCCACGTAAAACAAGGCATCATTAAATTTGAATTGAATGGAAAATTGACCGCTGTATGTATGGATTATGTGACTCCATTCTCAACTAAGGGAAAAGTCATGGAAGCTTTCCACTTTCCAGTCGAGTCCCCAACGAGTCCCGTTCAAGCTGCCGTTCAAGATTTAAGCGTTGCCCCTCAGATTATCGTTCAGCCACCGGCAGCGTCCTGTGGGACTGCCGTAGAATCTTCTGGCCTCGCAGTTTTCACTACCCACCCCTCGCTCCACGTAAGCCCGGTCCAGACTGCGCTACAACTGATTTACTCACTGAACTGTCGGGTTATGGAAATACAGCTTCCTATCCTTGTAAAATAAGTTGCGAATTCACGATCGTGCTGTTCTGGAGGCTGGTTCGTTTTATCTCGCATCGCTTTAAATTCTTATCACGGATGCTGATTTTCTACTATACTGGCGTACAAGTTACGAAAGGTAATGGTAGTTTTGTAGCTTATGACCTTGTGCGAAAATGGCGTGTACAAAGAGGAAACGTGGAGTATATTGTGCTGCGGCTTGATGAAGGAATTTTCACTTCGGCTGCATTGGTGTGAGTGTTTATGTTGCGGGTAAATGTGGCTAATTCGCGAATTAGATTGTCAATGTTCATATTATCCAAAATGGGTGGAAAAAGAGAACAAAGAACTACTTTGGACATTAGCCGGTGGGCGTGCAAACTGGAGGTGACAGAGAAGTTGAGAAAACTTTACACTGGCGAGAATTGGCAGATATTATATATAATCAGGTAACAGATATCTGGGAGAAAGTTTCTAACCATAGTGAGAGGTAAGGCGTATTGTTTTAACTTCTATAGTTTGTTGTATTTCGTGTTTATTTTTGCTATACCACGTAACTTAATATAATATTGTCATACTGAATATCTGAACACGGTTTTGCTTCACATTTACGAGTCGTGGAGACGACGCTCTGGCCGTCGCGATTTACATATAACAACATTAAGTTTGTGCAACTCATAATTTGCAACACATTTTATACAAAAATGCGTCTGGCGAACACACAAGATGCTTTCCATTTGGACAATCACTTTTTCTTTCATTTTTCAATAAAAATCGAAATTATCATCGTGTTTTGATTTTTTCGAGTTCCTAGATATGTAACAAAACTATAGAAACCTCTCACATAGCCGGAGAATGGATAGTTTTCTTTCAGTTTCCACGCACATTTAAAATTAGTAGTGTAGATAAATGTTATGTCTATCAAAGTTATATGATTTGTTTTCAGTTTGTTCTTCACTGCTGTAATGCCATCGGATACAGTGACAGAACTGCTTGCTGAACGCGGCATTGCCAGCAGAACAAGAGAGCAATACGAAGCGCTCTGATGCGTTGTTCTTTGTGTAAACAAGATAATAAAGAGGTGGTCCTTGGAGGTGGACTATTGCATTTGTAAACTGTTGGGAATCTGACTGTAAAATGGTTCCATTTAGTAGAAAAAGTTGATGTTGACATATGTTTCAGGAGTCAAAATACAAATTTCTCTCGCAAAATTTGTTTGGTTGGGCGTAGAAAAACTGGAAATGTATACCATGAAAATGCTGTTTACAATAGTCAATGATGTTGTTTTGTCCGAAGATTCCAAAGATGTTCGTGTGAATTTGTATCAGATGTTTAGTATCTGCACTCAGAAAATATTTCAGTAAAATAGTACATTTTATTTAAGTTCTTTCAGCAGTGGTTTCAGAAATTAATTTTTCATATTTACAAAATTGCAATTGATAGAGTAATACTATATTAGATGTTTCAATTCGATTTCATAATAATGAATTAAGAGCAAGCGAAGGAAAAACTGTTTTAATGCATCTGCCAAATTCACATAAACAATTCACACTTTTGAAAATGAAATATGTGTTTTTGCCAAATGTTAAGTTGCAACCTCCAAAGTTATAACCTCCAAATTAATGAATTCATGATAAAATTAAGTTCATTATAGGTCGCAGCATTCAGCATTCTTTCAAATTCAGTTTTCATGGAGCTGCATATAATTTGCGAATGTACTACACTCCTGGCTGTTATAAGTCATAATAGTGTCAACCAACAGTGAAACATATGAAACATTATATAGTTTTTATTATTTTACATTACAGAAAATACGTAAGAATACTCGAATGTGACTCCTGCAAGCCTGTTTTATTCAGCTGGAAATCCTACTGTAGTTTTGACCCTTCATTTCTGAATCAGTGTTTGGTGTATAAAGTGACTTACTGAAGGATGGGAACACATTTTTATCAATCACATCCACGCGCACACACACTCACTCACACTTATTACATTATGTTGCGCCTTGAAATGTCTTTGGCTGTCAGAACGTTACCTGCCGAACACTAGTACATGGCAAGTTGCCTAACAAAGAGTGGTAAATGCCACGTGTGTTACTTCTTGCGAAATTTCCTACCACATATTGTCTGACAAAAAGTGATCATTTTCGTTCCTTCTACACGCGCTAGACGTTAGTAACGTTTATTGTGAGACACTCAGTCATTATAACACACGTCGTAGGAAACGCAGGAATCAATTATCAGGTTTCAGGATTAACAACTCACTAAAAAAACTCTCCATATAAAATATGTAGAACGTTATTTTACAACACTTCCAGATGACTATTAATATAGATTTTCAAGTTTAAGTGACTAGTAAACATTTGGCTGCATTCCTGTCTATTCAATAAGAAACTATGCAAAGAATTAAAAACTAAAATATATATTTTAATGATACTAATATGTTCGTTACTATTTAAATTAATTCTGAAAATAATAAATATATCTCTAGAAAGGACTAATTCAGTTTTTGTTTCAATGATCGCCAACTGAATCAGGTTTCCCGTCCAGTTTCTCTTGATCCATTAAGCGTACGGTGAGATGGCCCCTTGTTTCGTTTCTGGACAGCAAGTGTAACTTCACTCTCCGCGTGCCATGTATTAAGCTGTGTTTACGTTTTGATGTGGATTGTGGGTTTAGTAGTCTCGTCAGCACTAGCTTCGTTCTATCGAATACGTTATTCGTTTGCCGATGCAAATAGTGTCTATTACACAGGAACGAATATTTCTTGTTATCAATTGTGGCCAACATCGCTTATTAATAGTATAATCATACTTCAACTATGTACTACTCGTAGTACTAAAAAAGACAGGAGAAGGAATTTGGAACGTAGAATACTGAGGTTGATTGTACTTCTTTCCTATACGTCAGTGCAGTCTTTGCTGGTTTTTAATGTAAAATAAATAAAATTATTTATATCCTACATAATTTAAATATTATTTTGAAATTAAAATCTATAAATCGAAGTATCCGCCAGGTGACTCGACAGGCGACTTTTTGTAATAATTGTTCGTACGTAATCCAAAATTACCCATGCTCTCGAATATTCCGACGAACAAATCATTAGAGAATATGCCTGCATTTAATTTTGAGAACGGTGCATAGGATAGCTGGATGATCCGACTTCAATATTCCCATGCGGATTACTGAAATGAATGCCTAATAAGTACAGAAACAAGCAGATGTGAAGTCTTAGCAATATTTTTCGTAAGGAATACACAATTCCTATTTTCAAAACTCTAGGACGTTGAGGAAAGATATTGTACCATCTAAATCTATTGCTAATTTAATAACATTACCGTTAATTTTATTTCTCCACGAATGCATGGTATTTTCAGAAGCGGATATTCTACTTCATGTATTATATCATTCTTGTTTTATCTAAATGTCCTGGAGAAACATTGCATGGCTTTAAAAGAGTTTTACTAATTATTTGATACGATTCTAAAATTAAACGCACAACAAATATTGATGTACTTACAATACAAAAATAACTTTAACACTCAAATTCCACCTTTAACTTTACCACTATCTCTTCATTATTGTCAGGAGGGAAACAACGAAATGTATAATTATCTTTGAAAACATTGAAACTTATCACTTGTAAATTAAGCCGGTGCCAATAATTTTGCGTCTTTATTTTGCTAAAACTTTTCTCAGGTACAATCTTCAGAAGAGTTTTTCTAACTAATTATGTTCAAATTGTAATTGTTCGAATTCTCATGTATGTAATTAAAGGATCAGTTTCTGCCGAGAGCGAGGAAAGAAAGGAAAATCTATTCAACAAATTAAAAAAAATACTTCGAGTTTTATAATACCGACTTCACATTCACTAGTACACTACTGCAAGATTCATACGTATGTCTTGGCACGAAGCTACAATTTAGATAGAAAGCAGGTGGATAAATTAATCTGGACGTTAGATGGTAGTGCCAGGTCAGACCAATATTTAACTTTCAAAATGTTAATTAGCATGTTCATTTTAACGAAGGGTAATCCACGAAAGGTTTTGTTTCTTTTAAACGATAAGCAGTTGTACGTAAGTAATTATTGAGAAAAGTTGAGCAATCTACTTAATCTAGATATGCCAACGAAAAATACTTCAATTCCAGATTGCTTTCAATGTGATTATTGTCAAATGATTTCCTTTCCAGGCGGAGCGTTTTTCCTCCATCTTTTGTTAGCATACATTTGCCGCGTGTCTCCGAGAATTTGCTGCATTAACAGGTGCTACCTGATGTTCATTTTCCGCGAATTACTTGTACTCTGGATTTTATTTGGGCTCACTAAAATGCTAAAAATTTAGAATGCAAATAAAATAAAATAAAATAAAAAATTAAGGAAACATTTTTAGGAACGTACCTACTCATATCATTCTTTTTTCAGGTAATATATTGGTTTTCTATTATATTCTTCAAATATTTGAAGAGGTTTTCAAATTGCAATATAAATTTTTTTATAGTCTTCCTCCATGTCCGCAGTGAATATGTGTTGTCTCCTTCAATAAGACTTCTGTTTCTATTCAATACTTTAACAAGCATCGTTCAACTCAAGCACGTACCCCATTTGCAAAATACCGACAAATTCTTCGAATTTAAAGACTAATCGCACTACTACCATCAGAATATGCCCCCCACATACTCGTATAATTAATAAGATTAATAATAATTATTTTAAACAACCAAAATCGAATAATAATAACATATAACATTTCAAAGATTCATAATATCAATAATAAAACTGAATACATGAACATGCAAATTTTTTTTCTACACTCTTAGATTGAAACTCAGCTTTTTAGAGTTAGCACGACATTCACGTTACCTCTATCATCAGCCCCACAGCTAGACTCAAACCTTCCCGACGCTTCTCTAAAAAATTTTAACATTTACATTTGGTATTTTAAAAAATAAAACATTTTTATTTCAATTTTCAAGGTTTACTTTTAAAGAAAAAAAAATAATTAAGGAAAATATACCTATTCTAAATATTGTAGTTTTAGCGTATCTTTTCTTGTTTCCAATTTTTAAAAGTAGAGGGTGGTCTACGACAATGAAATCTGCGTCGTTTTAAGCGCTTTCCTGTACTGCAGAAAAGACGAAAAAAATGTAGCCCTTGTTTAAAAAAAATATGTACTACAAACATGAAAACGATGGGCATACATACATGATCTTATCTAAAGATTTTTGAACAGTTTTTATTTAAGTAGAAGAATTGTAACATTCAATGTTTATTACAGATGCCATAGAGAATATTTGAAATATCTAATCGTGTGTTTAGTTTTAAAATCATTGAAATTTGATTTGGCAAATCTTAACATCATACACAGTGTTGACACTACTGATCTACAGATTATTCAGGAATTCAAGGATATTTTAATGAACCTGGGGAAGGTGTGTGTATATGTTTGAATTTTAAAGACAACCGCTTCAATCCCTCTCGCGGTTTCTTTACTCATCCACTCGCTCACCTCGGAACATACAACCCGCACTACTCGGTACCACCCCCCCATCTCCCCGCACCACCTCCTCTAACGGCCCGCCCAAGCGTTTGCGCGACCGCTCGCTCTCCCCTGAAGCGCCACTGCCTCTCTGGCACATTCGATAAACGCACGCGATGTACAGGGCGAGCGGCGGCCAGGGCGAGAGGGCGCCGCCCTCGCCGCCCTCGCCGCCCTCGCCGCCCGCTACGCCCGTGTCGTGCATCCAGCGCGATGACGGGGCGCCCCGCTGAGCTGGAAATTCGGCCTAAGACAGGAACTCCCGACGGTGGAGCAGCCTAGCGCAGTCCCAGCGCACCAGCCCCCGCCGCCAACTTTGTTTATTACGTCAGTCTCGAGAAAGTACGGCAACTATTTTACCTCTTAATGAAACAGCAATTTATTTCAATTTAGGTTCAGTCGGTTAACAAAATCATGCTCTCATGGAAATACAGGCGATTGGGAAAACTTCCCACGAAGGTAAATACGTTGTTCTGGAAACAAAGAGAGAATTACAGTATATGAATATCATTATTAACAATGTATTTCATAATATATATTTTTGAAATTACCGTATAATCCTGCAACGTGTGCCATGATATACATAAACGTTCTTTATTGTGATAAAATCCGCAAATACATGAACGAATTGTAAATTGTGTGGATAATCGTTATTATAATATGTAGTGATTTATTAAGTAATCTAGTACTAATCAATTAAAAATCTTTCACAAATCATTCAAAACTGTTTTACAACCTGAGAATATAAAAGTCGCTCTCGAGATGCTAAATTCTCTAAGAACTACGCATTGAAATTTCATATAGGGTGAAATTGATGTCTTTTATTACTCCCTTTCAGTGTTTCATTGGAGATGACTACGCACCACTGCTAATTATTACCTGCAGTCCACCATGGATGGCCCTGATTCCGCAGGTGGGCTTCGTTTCAGATTATCCCCGCCATTTTGAAATCTGTTTGCTGCTGAATCCCACGTCCCCCAATGACGGGCTGTGAAGCTAGTTAATCGCTCTTAATGGAGGCCTTGCTATCTGTACATGCGGTGATATTTAATGAATGCATTCGCAGACCTGTATACAGTAATGCAGAGACCAATTAACACTTTAAAGGATCCTTCGAATGTTTTAGCATATTCTCAACCTTTCCAATTCACCCACTAGTCATTTACTCTATTTTAAAAGGAACACAAAATATGCCAACGAATATGTTCTCGCTGTGTCACAATTATCGTTGAAAAAATATCAACTTTTTCTGACTGTTGTTGAGAAAAGTATAAACTAAAATATATACGAGACGCCGTCCCAAGAAAATAAAATAAAAATTTATGAAGTATCACCGTGTTTTGGAGGCGTCTTCTACCATTAAAATAGTAATAAGGGTTTAAGAATATCCTGCAAAAATCGAGGATCTGATCGGCAAAGATACGTACTTATCTGACGGAAGAAGCAAGCTCATGTTTTCCTGCAATCTTCAAACGTCGTTAATGTTACTTTCGTAAAGGTAGTCCTTTTTGAACCGTATGAACACTTCGTTGCTTCAGAGCGGTTCAGTGGTGAACACCAATCACATAAAAGTAACAGTGAACGAAAGAGCGTTTTGAACTTAAAGCAATATCTGTTAAGTAAAGTTTAAAAGATAAACACATTAATTTGTGATAAACACAGTTAATTTCCTGAGCTGTCGTATTCAACACACAAATGTTTGAAAGTATCTTGAAAGTGCATTAAATTTTTTTTCGCATCATTAGCTTTTCTGTGATATGTAGGCATTTTGGTTTCCACTGTCGCAGTGTTAGGTTTCTAATATTTTAAGGTACGGGCGGAGGAAATCTGAAATTACATCTTGGTTTTTACTATCTTCTCATGAAAACATGGGATTGGGCTGTATTTGAGTTAAATATTCTTCATAAGAGAACTTTGTGCCAGTATTTCATTAACTCTCTGAAACAATATTACACATTGTAGATTAATTCGAATCGGAAATAGCTTCATTTCCGGACAAACGAGAATATTCTCTAAAAATACTTCACCTTTTTAATTGACATTCCTCACTACTACCAAGTAATACACATAACTCATTTTGATTTTATTTACAATTAAATACGTACGAAATTTTTGTCCTCTCATTTGTGTTATCCGTTCGTGGTTGTTTGATAGAAGAAATTATTGTCATATTTTGTAGTTTAATGAATCAATATGTCGATGAAGCATCTCGACAAATTGTATCGATAAGACATATCACTGTGATGTGTAACGAAATGAAATATGAAATATATTCTACAAACAAGGCAATAAAACATGTGTATGCGAGTTAGAAGAATAACCTGGTGGCTTTATCTTCCCTCGTATTTCACAACTGAAAGTGGCTATATACATAGGAAATCTCTTTAAAATGCATTCCACTTTATTCGCTGTGGACATCTCCCTGACTTTTTACCGTTTGTACGATTTCTTTTTTCTTTTGTGTTTAATGAATTCATATTCTACTCTCAACCTCGGTTCCGACAATAGATTTTCGAAGATCCGCTTTTCTGTAGAAGTCCCTTTCTTACCAAGGAACTTATCTTTCTCAAGATGTGAAATTAATTCTCGTAAGATTTATGTGTCACTTCCTTCAAACTTTTACCCGTGTTTTTAAACATGCGCAGTAATTCTGGAGACGGGAGAAGACTCACCGTACTTTTTATTTTATCCTCGTCGCACAAATGTCCTTCGGAGTCCTTGCTTTGTAAAAACATGTGTTCGGTGGGAGTTTGAATACTAATAGAAAATGAAAGTTGAATAGTACAGAGAACTGGAAATTCTGAATATTTGAGGCAAAGAGAGCATTTACAGTTAAATTCTTGTAGTATTGAATGTTATTTATAAAACGAAAAGTAGCAATTTAGAGAATAGTTATTGGAGCTCTACGTTAGGAAAACAACCGCCCGCGGCTGATCGGCTATGTCGGCCTAGCTGTGTCCGCTGGAGCGCTTTCCGCAACCGGGTGGCTCCGGTCGTGCTGACAACCATTGGGGGCGGCGACGGTTCACGCTCGCTCCCTCCATTGCGCGCGCTGCCGCCACCAAATCCCTTCCAAAGGGCAACTTTCCCTTGTTGGAGTGAACGCGTCCTCGGGCTCTTTTACAAATTCTGACATTCTTCACGCTGGAGTTGGGTTTCTTGGGAGTGTTTATGGTGTATCTCAATGTGTGTATCCCAATGGTGGCAGGATGAAAATTTGCCATGCCTAAATTATATTTCCCCTCTGAGCGAATTCGTGAGGGCCGTTCACTGGCACCTCCAAGGGGTACACGCACTTCGACATTGAATTAGTATGTAATGTAATTTACTCACTGGTTATTTTAGTTCATTCAAATATTCTTTTAAATCAAAGTAATTAAGCGAAATGACTGCAATCACTAATTTTATTAAATATTTTCTGTATGTAATTGTTATGAGCTTTAAAAAAATCATTTCTATTCATATGTGCAAAAATAAAATCATATTTTTAATAGCAAAATCTTATATTTTTTCTCTAACGTCTGCTTAGTGATTTAGAAAGTCTTCTGGATATCCAGAATCCCTTGAAAACACTACGACCTCGCGCAGCGCCAGATTCCACCCGATTCTACCAATGGCAACCGACGGCTCGCACCGCTTTCCCGGTAGTTTTCGACATTCTCAACCAGCAGAGAAGGCTCAAGGCATCACCTGATGTCTCTACAATGCCTCTGACCGGGAGGCCCTGGAGTTCGAGTCCCAATGGTGGCAGGATTTTCGATACTAGCTAGAGAGCTAGGTTGAATTGTGTCTCTATCTGGGGGAGAAGTCTAGCGGCCGGCTTCTCTGATCGCCAGTTTTCCGTGGTTTCTCCGATGAACACCAAGAGAATGCCGGATCTCTATCCTAATTATTGGATCATGGACCGCGCGCGATCTTTCCTTCCTCTTTCTTGTCCTATCGTCACACCTTACACACAATTGCATGAACTACTCTACCACACACGTCGTGATACCTTTAGGGAGCTTAGAGCCATTCCCAGCTGAGGCGGTGTCTCGCTGATGGGAGATACCTGGATTGGAGAAACCCCGCAAGTCGACGTGTAGTTCAGCACCAGATATCGACATCCAGCGGGGAAAGAACACCGTCACCTCTTGTGATAAAAACACGCATTACACTTTCAGAATTAATAATCAAAGCAGTTTACGCTTCTGGAATCACTGCATAATCAATCAATCAATCCGAAATTCACAAGAGGGCGTGCGCGCCAAGGGCCTTCCCGGTCTTTCCTGAGCGCTCGCCAGTTAGGACCCCGAATGGCGGTGTGCTATTTTTTGGAGAATGCACATCTCTAATAGTTATTTAGTACCAAATGAGAAAATTACATGATTGTTTGAAAGAATATTTTGCAGAGCTAGGCGAAGCCTCGCCAATCAAAGTTTATTTTCATTATAATTCTTTAATATGTTACTGCAATGAGACCCAAAGTAAACTATTGTACTTTGTTAAAACGTGTATATGATATGGCTTCGGCCCTCTCACCCCAGAATTTTGGTTTCATCTTCTTCTCCGTTCCTAGCAGGAGCACTTAGATTGCATCTTAAAATTTTCGAACCCTTTTCTCGTCATGTCCGATGTCGTGGGTGGGTGTAGAACGTATACATAAATAAAGAAGAGGAGAATGGTCGGCAGGCGGTCCGTGGCCCACTGTTTAATTACTACTCCGCCTCATTTACTAGAGGATACTACGGAAACGACAGATGAGATCGACAGACAGATCATATCGACAGACAGATCAGATCGACAGACAGATCAGATCGATCATTTATCTCCCACCTACGAGACTCGAACCTTGGACCTTCTGGTCAAAGGTTCAAAGGCTTCAGGTAGGGACTTGCAGTATTCACACTACTACAGCAAGTTGTTAGATTTTTATAGTAATAAAAACATCGGAAAAATAATTACTTCAGAGATAATTTTGTATGGTTTATATGTATACAACACTTTATGGGCCTAAAGCAGGCCCGCACAACGCCTGCTTCTGCTGGCATTCTGCACTCAAAAGCCGGGCGTCTGCCCGCGAGAGCGGCGAAAGTGCAAGTAGCGGGGGTAGACAACTTCGCGGGAAGGAGAGCAGCCTATCATTGCAGTGAGATCGACGCGGCTCGTATCTCTCTAATATTTCAGTCGTCTTTTGAAAAACTCTCTTCGGGAAACAAAGCGCTGGAGATTCGAATTTACTGTTTTCGAAATTTAAGAGATATTAATGAAAATACGACTTAAACCACAATTATAAGCGCATTTTGCTTCATTCGACTACAAAAAGTTTGTCCGCTTGTGATTGGAATTATTTCGAGCCCTTACCGCCAGAGCCACGCTTGGGAGAAATTCCGTTAGAGAGCCTTTGATGTCTTTGTGTCCATAAATGTCTCCTTTAATTATCACCATCATCTTAAAGGCAAAAAATGCCTTGTTGTCACCATGACATTCTGTCCTCCGCTGTTCTCTTTGTCTCTGTGTAGTCCAGTCGTTAAAAATATACACTTGTAATGTAAAAATGACGCCTGTGCCAAATGACTCGGTATATTGTGTTCTGACCTTAAAAAAGTTAAAACAAAAACATTGGAGCCATTTTTGATCAAAAAATGGTTAGGTGTTTGGAAAATTGACACAGTTTGACTCATAATTACGTGAAAACTACTCATGAAGAAATTACACTTATCATGATTTAAAGATTAATTTTGAAAAATACATTTAAATAAGAAAATTTATCTCAATCCAATAATATAAAGTTCGAATGAAATTTGAACTCAAGAAATTTTCCAAATTTCGGAGATAATGAAAATTGAATCTATACCACAATTATAAGAACACGTTGTCTATCCAAAACTCAAATAAACAATTTAGAATAATTTTTGACAAACATTGAAAACGTCCTGGAAGATTATTGTAAAGTAGCTTCAGAATTGTTTGCAAAATATTTCAAATTCACAGGGCCGTGTGTTCAGCCAGATCGGTCGCGCAATATCCGTATTTGAAAGAAATCCTGTGAACGGTTTGGATTCACATACAGACAGACTGACGACCGAAGTGACAGATCTTTAGTAAAAAAAGAAAACGTTTTTGCTTTTCGACAAAATCTCGACATTAATTTACAGCAGCATTATTTAACTTATGTGAACTACATATGTTATAAACCATATATAGAAGCATACTATCATAAAATAAAAATCTTACTTTAATGGTGAGTGCACAAAACAATACTTTCTATACTTCACGTACGTAACAAACCAACTTCACCCGCATTGGAAGATAATTTTGTACTCGGTGAGTCATTTCTGGGACTGCTTGAGGCGGTTTCTGCCTTGTACTAGACGTCTCCGTCAGAGAACACAGAACACGTCACAAAAGACCGCAAGCAAACATCCGAGCCTTGTCGGGATTGTAACTCTCAACTCTTGGGTCTGGCTTGAGTTGGTTAAACATATCAACAGCTTCTGCAACTCGTGTTGAATAATGAACTTCACTAATAACCTGTACTGCAACTATGATTTTTACATAAAGAATATAACACTACGTAAATCGGCATTTTTATCTTGTGAATTTTGTAAATCGTTGCCATGCGTTGGTAATTTTTGTGAACAAGTACTGAAATCACGTTGGGAGTTCTGATTTCGTCATTTCAGCGACATAGGATGTTGCCGTTCCAAGAGCAATCGCAGAGTAAACCGTTTATCAAAGGGAGGTCGGGCGAGTCTCAGGGCCACGTCAAGGGTCCGCCGCTGCGTTGGATGTTCGGGGGTGGAAGGGGCCGGGGGGGGGGAGCACGGGCGGCCACAGCACTCTACAAATCCAGCGGGAACGGCGAGGTGTAATCGGGGGGTGGGGCGCGGAGCGAAGCGGCAAGAGAGCGGGTGTGGCAAGGCGAGCTTGGGGGCGGAGATAGGGATAGAGCAGTGCTAAGAGGGGGTGTCATGGGAAGCGAAGCGGGGCGAGGCGGGGTCGGTTGGGGTGGGGCGTAATGGGAGGGAAGGACAGGAGGGTCGCGTCGGGAGGCCTGGGTGGGGCGGAGCGGGGCCCGGGAGTGCGGGGGCGGGGCGGGGGGGGGGGCGCCGGAGGAGCCTGAGGCGCGTGGCAAACCAGAGCCTCGTCCGGTCCAACCCGTGGGCTCCAAACAAACAGCTGTTTACAGGAGACGTTCCCTGTTCCCAGACTGACCCGGGGCTCGGCGTTGCTGATCCAGCGCCTGCAAGGAGGGGAAGGAATGGTGCTGTGAAGGAGGAAACTGGGAAGACAAAGAGGCGGCTCGAACCAAGTGTTTGGAGAAGGAGAGGGGGAAGGGCTTAAGTGTTGAACCTGGGGTGGAATATGCAAAATGTGAGGTTCGGGGCGTATAAAATTCCAACGCGCAGAATGGGGTGAGGGAGAAAAGGAAGGGTAGTAGTTTCGACTAATTCCACGATGTTCTGAGAACATCGAGTCCGACAAAGAAGGGAAAATTAAGTGAAAATGATAGATAAACTTGCTAAGTGTAGGAACAAGTAGAAAGTTCGAAGACACACTAAAGATTCTTCGCGTTGCATGCAATCTGTGCGAGCAGCATTTTACGAAGAATAATTATATGTTGTATTGTTATTTAAAGTCTGAACACTTAGTTATTATAATGCACAATACAACTGTTGACTAGGTTAACGCTAATAATTACTTCGAGTAACCTACGAAGTATAAGCATTCGTCTAGGTACCTTTGATAAGTGAGCCATGGGGTAGACACCATTTTGTTGAAACAAAACGCTAGAAACGTGAGGTCAATACTGATTAAATCATTTTCAAACAAGATTAGAAACACATTTTATTAAATTACTGCTATTTCAGTTATTTCGAATGAAATGGAAAACTTAACCCGCTGTTACTGGCGCTGTTAGAAATAAAATTAACATTTTTGCACTTACTTCAGAAGCATTCACAGGTTTCATCACACCAAGATAATACTCTAGCAATGCTTTCCTACATGACTCTTCTCCATCATTGCGTGGCTCTTCTGCGAAACGAATCAATCTGACAAGCCGTTGATTATAGCGGCGCGTCCTGTTTGAGTTTTCACGTACGAGCCATTGCGTTATATTTCGACACTAATCGTAGCAACTGGTTAGAGTTCTCTGCCGGTTAGCCATTCAGATTTCTTTCTTTCCTACTTACTTGACATGCTCAGAGGTTCTTCAATAAGTAATATGTCACTTCACTTGTGGGGAGAAAATTAGATGTGTTTACTGACTTTGTGATTCCAACAATATCAACGAAAGAGTGGAAATGAGAGGCGCTATTTGCCCGAAGAAGAAAAACAGGTTGACGAAGCATTGCAGTTCTAATGCTTTCAGCCTCTCTGTGAAGAATACTCAGGAAGTTGTATTCATATGCAATAAATAAAGTTTTGAGGAATTATTGTAGTAAATAATAAATATCATAAGTTTCAGTTTTATAATTTTCCCCCTCATATTAGCATATGATACTTGCAGTAAATTTCGGTGTTGATACATCAAATGCAGGGGAATGCCACTTGCCAATTCTCTGATACATATGGCGTCAAATGGCGCGTCCGCCAGGACGAGGGTGAATAAAGCGCGTAAGATCCGCGTGCGAATCAAAGCACATAAAGCACGTGCAGTAAATATTACCCTTTCTAATCGATCACCTGGCCCTGCGGTCAGCGAGCAGCGAGACATTTCAAGGATTAACCTGATGATGTGTTTCGAGGATTAACCTGTATCTGATGGACTCTCATTCCTCTGCCAATTTTAGACTACCTCAATCAGCGCTTCGGGGCTTTGCAAACGGCGAGCGCCGAAAACCCACCCAAGTGAAGATTTTGATTGAAACAAATAACAATTATATACCGCTAAGCTTTCTGTTGTTTTTCATGTTTTGTTAAAAATGAACTTCAAACGATAAAAAAGAACGTTTGGCTTATGTAGTTTTCCAACTGCAGTTCCTATGAATTGTATGCTGATTTTGTCACCTGGGTTACCGGGTCTGAGTAATGAACTCGTTTATTAAACGAACACGAAATGCATTTTTCTACAATTTTGGACAGTATATCTTACTTTCCTTTATTTACTTCGGAAGTAAAGTAAGGCTTATTTGAAATTTGCTCTCTGAATATATACGTCCCGAAGTAGTGCATGCATTCTCAAAATATTCTTCCCCCATCAAAGCACTTCTTTGGGTGTGCTTGGATGGTCCATGATGCACATTACCATGCTCATCATCCTATGATAATATAATGTTCGTTCGGTGTTTGGACGCAATGAGTAGTCAAACAATACATATTTAAAGTTTGATGACTGGACAAAGGTGACAGATGTACTATAGTGCTCGGGGAATATCCATATTCTGTCAAATCAATTTCGTTCTTTTCGAAAGGAGCAAGCAGGCACTTTTTTAAATTACATTTTTTATATTATAATAATTTTCGCCCGGACAGCTATGTTTCGGAACGAACGTGTGTGTTGAGGCGTGATGTACTTTCCCACCCATCATGTACCACCTTTTCTATTCTAACCTTTCGTACCTAGCATGTCCGAGAGGCGTAGGAGTGACGTAGGTGGAATATTTAAGTCCTCTCTTATCCGATGTCAGTGACGCTAGTTTAGGTTAGATTTATTAATAATTCTGCAATTAATTTTCAGAACTTGGTGGCAGAATACACTACTTTAACATTACAAAACTTAACAACTTTACAAAATTTACAAACTTTACAAATTAACGTGAACATTTCAGAAGGCAATCTTTCATAGTACTCCACTTCACCACACTTTACTTCACCGCACTGCGAATCACTGAGCTGTAATGTATTTCTTCCCTCAGTTTCAAAACGCCACTACACTTCACTGCAATCAGATTGCAACCTAGTTGCTGCTAAGGGCACAAGCAACGGGCTAACGAGTCACGGCAGTTCTGCGTTCTGGGTGCGCCCCAAGTTTCCCGCCCGTTTACTCGTAGTTAGCGCGATGGATCCGTATGCGTTGCTAGGCAGATGTGACAAGAACACTCGATAAATAGGGGTCTGCGGGCTGCATCGGTGTGCAGTATGAGAATCACGCACGTGCCGGAAGGGCCGCGCCTGGGATAATGATCCAACGCCAGAGGCCGGGTCGTCGCGGGGAGAGGAGGAAAAGCATAAACGGCCACCGAAGTGGTTTTTTCAAACCCGACAGGACTGAGTTTTGCCTTAGAGAGGTAATCAATAATAAATAATAAAATAAAAAATGAAATCATTTTTGATAATTTAATTTTGTGAATCCAGTTTATCGTAGATGTCATTAGTGTTAGAGATTTACTTTTTATCGTATAAAATTAATTCTGGGAAAGAGGGCACAATGGACGTTGGCTCTGAAGTCAGAAATGTTAACATATTTGTCTCGGGTCCGATAAGGCATTTGTGTTGATATGTAATGATGTTTGTTTTCTAATTTTTTAACTTTAATTAAGATAATTTGTTTTTAACTCTTGAAAATTCATGAAAATGTATAATAAGAGAAATTAATTGGAAAAATTGTATCCTGTTTAGAATAAAAAGTAGTCTGATATTGCATCAGCGAATAAACGTTAATACTATTTTTTAGAATATAAACACTGAATTGGGATAGATATTTTTTTATCATAAATACAAATCGTTTGAGCTTATTATTTACAAGTATGTCACCACCTGTTAATCCTATTATGAACATTTAAATAATACCGATATAAGTTCTACTCAGTAAATTTATGTGGCGTTGTTGCTCTAAGAGATGTGATTTATGTATTTCTCTGGTTCCTGGTGATCCGCGTTTGATTCCCAATCGTAGTGACTTATATTTTAAGTAATTGTCTTATTTATTTTCTGATATTTAGACATACTTTTTAGTGCATAGTGAAAATTGCATTTAATGAGTTCATGCTGAAAACTGAAGGTTTTCATTAATAGGCATTCCTGTATTTATTGAACGAATTTTAATGTTTATAAACTTTTATATCAGACGTACTTTCCGCGTAATATTTGTGGGAAAACATCCTGCAAAGAGGATTAAAAGTAGCGTTCATGCACAGTTTGATATCTACGTTATAAATAGAAAAGTTAATTTACGAAATAGCTCTGTCATATAGCTCCGACCTGTCCCTTTCGTTCCGCATACTGTTGAGGTATGTATTGTCTAATTACTGGTGATGCGGAAGAGCAGACATTATGGTCTGAGTCTTATCATTATTAAAGATGTATTTATTATTATTATTATTATTATTATTATTATTTAGCAAATGCATTCATGTGCGCTCATTCGCTCTTTACACACAACTAAAAGCCCAGAAGTAGTAGACCTTTTGGCGCTTGCGTAGTGGCAACCAAAGTTTTCGCCCGGTCCGAGCGTCATGCAGCGCGCGGTCCGAGCTCGAAAGGGAGCTGGCGCGGGGGCGGGGGCGGGGGAGGAGGCAGGGGCGAGGTGGGTAAATTGTGGCGGCATCCCCAAGCCCCGTCTCTCACGAGGCCCAGACACGTACATAGGCGATCGGCGTCTGGACGAAGTGCGCGGAGCGGGCTTGCGCGACGGGGCCCGACGAGGGATACGGCACGCGCGGCCGTGGGCTGCGGGAGCAGCGCCGCACCGCGCCGCGCCGCATGGGAGCGGGGAGGGCGGGGGCGGCGGCGAGGGATGGGGTGGGCGGCGGCGGGGGGAGGGGTGGGGACGGAGTGAGCCGTGCGCTTGCGGCAGGCGGCGCTGACGCATGGCGGTGCCGCGGGAGACCGGAGCGCGAGCGGGCAGCGTAAACAACGCCGTTCGCTGGACGGGGCCGCCTTCCGGTGACTCCCGGACTCGCCGCCGGCCCTCTTACATTGCCATTTGACCCGTCAAATATTTGCTTAGTGGAACGCCGCGAACAAGCCCAGATTTCACGGCACAATGATAGTTTCGCGGCCCACTAGCCGGGACTGCCCTGGGGGTTTGTGGGCTCTGGGAGGAACTTAGGTTCTTTCAGATTAGCACATTGGATGTTTTACTCCTTAGAATTTTGTATGGAGAGAATGATCCAAATTTGCTTCCGGAACCGCGAAACGAGGCGTCTGTTATCCAAGATGATGTCATTTTTTCTAAAACAAAATTTGATGATTGCAAAAATTACACTAAACTACTCATATTTTTAAATAACTGTGCATTACTTTTTTAACTACTTATTTTTTAGAACTTTTTTCATTTAACAAATTCAAACATTCAAAAGAACTATAATCATAACTGTACTTTTGCAATATTAATTTTTTGCAATTTTCGAAAATGAAATGCCGTATTTGTTCTATTTTCCGATGACTTATACTTCGTGTTAAGCCTGTTATACACGGTCATTTTTGCATCCTTTTTTCATCATTTTTCTGTACGGTAAATGGATGGAAAAAGGACGTTCGTTTCTACGCAGTATGTTTCGGTGCCGAAACTGGATGAGTGTTTTACACTGTCATTTCTGTCTTTGTACGTAATCATGAAGAAAATACTTCCTCCGGACGCCGCATGTAGCGCTGAAGTTCAAACATTTGAACATCGCATCTGTGGTAACAAATGAAGTTAGGTTAGGTTAGGACTGAGCTCGGATGTGACAATATTAGAATACAGTGCATAATTTATTTCTCTTTACATAACCACTTCACATTACAATTCAACACATCAGAACGCTCTCAGGCAACTACAAAATGATCATATCGCTCTACACGCATAACAAACTAGAGAACGTTCCGTAAAGTGCTGCCAGGAGCGCGGTAGTCAAACTGGATGAAATCTGTACCGAAAAATTAAGCATGCGTCATTTTTTCGTACAAATTACATCCAGTCTGGCCTGTATCTTTTCTGTACCGGCGAAAAATGATGAAAAAAATGATCGTGTAAAACAGGCTTTAAAAGGCACGGAAACGTCCATAAATTTTTATTTTTTCTACCGGTTCTTCAACGGTTCTTTGACTAAATGTTCACATTTTATATATCCTGAATATTACGTACTAGTAAAATTTTGAAATAATCTGCAGTTTTAATCTATGGTTGTTCATGGTGAGGTGAAAGCAACAATAAAGCAAATTTCTGGGATAGAGACATCAAAAAAATCTGTAGTGAATTGCAAACTCCTGTTTGTTACTGGTTTATTGAATTTCACATGTAAGTGCAGAAACTTTTAGGGGCCGGGCAAACATAATATAATACTTTTATAATAAAAACAAACCAAACCAAACCAATAATGAGAAATTCAATAATTTATAAAATTAAAAAAGTTCCTTTATTTTACGGCAATAATATAGACTTTCCATTTCAGTGTCAGCCTCACATTATGTCAAAATATATGAAAGAACTGAAAGGCCTTAAGGAAGGTTGGTTGTTGATTGTTTAATGGTAATTATGCTTTCTACCTTTATTTGTAATTAACGAACTAAATGTCTAAATAGAAAAAAACGCAAAATAAGTAATTGTTCAATTTCATTATTCATATTATTAAATATATCTAGATATTAAAGCACTTCACGAAATGTACGATTAATATATTACCTATCTCACCATAATATTTTACTATTGCCGCTGTTGGTCAGGATCTTATTATAATTACAATTTGAATGCTGAGCGCTGCCTCCCGTTAGAAGCAATGCTGTGCGAAATATTTGCTTAGACAAACAAATCTCAACGACTCGGAACTCAACTTTGCTGCCTTCATTTCGACTTTCTCTTCTCTCCTGCAACCCCCACAGTCTGGCGCCGCTACGTCAGAACCGCTGTGAATACGAACTCATCAACTGCGCCGATTCAAAACTAGGGTCTGTCCGCACAACACTGCAGCTGCTGGGGCTGGAGGAGGGGGAGCAAGGGGGGCTTCTCCCTGTGAAGGAAGTCGGCGCTCCCCGAAGGGGACTTGTGCGGAGTAAATTTCAGTAGATTAACACCCCAGCGGTCCTTCTGTAGCTTTCAGATACGCGGAGTGTGGTTTGATTTCTCGCATCAGAAGGAACGTACGTTTGATTGCGGCGAGCGCTACAAATCCCCACAAATGCTTTAGCTGGGATAGATGAGTTCAAATTCGTAGGCGTGCCCAGAGGTGGGCAAGATGGCCGTAGCCCTCGTGAAAATGGTGAAAGGCATTCATAAAAAAACATTTTATTTTGTTAAATATGCCCAGTTCTTGTTTTTTTTAATCTGACGATTTGGAAAGTTTCTTTGAACATTTGGGGAAGAGTCTCTACAAGATATTTCGCAACATAAGGTTTAAAATAAAATCAGTTGGTTTTTATTAATTATATCATCAAAGTTAGATCTGTTTGGGTTTCATTTTTCTTCCTTTATTATTTCTATTAAAATATTTAATATGGGAATAGAGATCTAACAAAAAAGAGGCCCAGAATGTAGTTGATCCTATTGTTGTTTTAGGTTTCGTACGCCCATTCTGAGTTTTTTTATTAATTGATTGATTAATTAATTGGTGATTCCGGGCGTGTCAACAGCTATTGTCATTAGTCCCGTAAGTTTAGTTCATGAGTTATTCTCGGGAAGTGGCAGTGATTTTTACTCGCTGGAAGGTGAGATCCGGCGCCGACCTACCATCCGCGCACGTGGTTTCCCTCCAACCATGTATTTCCCTCCAGCGGGGCGCCACCCCAGCCGGGACAAGCTGTGAGCTCCCGACCAGTCTCCTAGCATTTGTGCTAGTATAGTACATGAAATTGTGGGTGCAAGTCAGGGGTGAGAATAGGACAAGGAAGAGGAAGGAGACACCAAGCGCGGTCCGTGACCCATTTGTTCGGGTACTGCTAAGGCAGTCGCTTGTGTTTATCGGAGAAACCACGGAAAACTACTGATCAGAACTGGCGGCCGCTAGAATTCTCCTCCAGACAGCGAATGAGTTCGATCTAGCTATCTAGCTAGTGTCCTCTTCTGAACTTCTTCATAGTAAAGTAATGTGTGATGTAAGTATTGTAGATTCGAATTCTACGAATTTGGGTTTCGGTTTGTATTTAGCCAAGCTGTACCACGAGTGTGAGGTGAGGATACTGCTTTTGTAGACTCGTACACTCTGAACAGGAATAAAGTTCATGGGAAATGCTTACGACTATTCTCCGATCTCCTTTTTCTTCTTTTGAAATACGGTTGGTGGTTAATGTATCTCTCGTTTAATTTTACCTAACCTCACAGAGACGTTATCTCCGAGAACACTGACAACTTCAGAGAACTCCTTTAGTTGTACAATTGCACCCGTGGTAATCGACTTTCAATGAATACCAGAACGTTGATGGCCTCATCATCACTTGCGACACAAAGCCAGGAAAAGATGATATTGGAAATAGTTATAGCTGTCTTCAAAAATAGAGAAAATGACGCAGTTCTATCAGGAAAACAGATCAAAACTATTATTGCCTGAGAGAAATAATAGTTTGAAACAAATAAAGCTTATCGTTGAAAATTCAAATATTGATAATGATTATTGGAGGAAAAGAATGAACGAGAGCTTATCTTACGGTCCCGGTCACTGCAATTTAATTAAACGATTGATGAAAGCTATTTCCCTTCGACCGGCATGCCACACAAGTATTCATACTGTGTTTCGAATGTGTGATAAATTCAAACAGATAAGTAGGCCTCATCGTTTTTTAAAAGTGGATTGATGCCAATGTTAGTTTGTATTTCCAGATGAGTAAAGCACAAACTTTAATTGGCATGGCCATTGAATTCAAATTTCCATTTTCATCGCGTTTAAAGAACACTCTCTGCTTCGTATGCAAATACATTGTAAGGCAATTGGTTTTACCAAGCAAGACTGGCAGATCTTCTATTTACAAATGAAATTTTATGTTTAATTGAAGAAAAATTACATAAGCCATACATGTTTACAGAACTATCCATCATAAGACTGTGCCATAGGATGGTTCTTCTTTCTCGCCTTGCTACGTACATACATGAAAGGGATAAAATATTGCCGAAAACGTAGTCCTGTAAAACGGTGACTTGTAGTCTAAAAATCGCGTATTGTTAGGCCCTGATATCGAAAAAGGGGATTAATCTCGCTTCTATAACCAGTAAACTCCTTTCTCTCACTCGTATAGTGGGAATCCAGGTTTTGTCTTTGATACCAATTTTTTTTCTCGGATAAAGAAGTTTTAAAAATATTGCAGGTCTCATTTTGGTTGAATTCTCTGAATTTTCGAAACTTGCTATAGTTCCCCATTTTTTTCAGCATCTTCCTACTACTGTATTATTGATAAGAGATTTTTAATTGTAATGTATTCTTTAAAGATGGTTCTTTAAATGTGGTCTTTTTTCAAAAATACATGTGGTTTTTGCGTGCAATTTATTTTGCGTGCAGTATAGGTAATTGAAAAAAATATTTTCTTAAGAGATGCCCCACATTTTTTGATACGTTTTTGCCTCGAATAGAGTACGCTTATAAAATGGCGCGGTTCCATTTTCGTCGAACTCTGTATTTTTGAGATTGCAAAAAGTTATCATCGCAAAACCACAATATATAAAATACAGATTTCTTCCTTTAAATTTTTACTTAAAACTTTATCTATAAACAAGGTCATGAACACTTTTTTTGAAAATACAACTTTTTTACTCCTAATTTGAGCTTAAAGTAAAACCAATAGATACAAAATCTCAAAAACGGATCTAAAGTTTAAAAAAATGGATCTAATTGTTATTAAATTTCTTGAAATTTCTAAAACTGCAAAAGTTAGAAATAATGCGAGAAATTATGTAGTATTATAGCACTACTAATTTCTACGCGAACTCATTCTCTCTGAATTTTTCCTTTTTGCATTTCTAGCAAGTTTTTTCTTCTACATTGGTATATAAGCGTGGTATACATTGGTATATAAGGATACATTGGTATATAAGCCTGTATAATTTCCTAGAATATTAGGGTTTCAAATTAGGATAAGAAATTATACAAACCATGAACCACCAACATCATCTTCAGTCTTATTTTGAATGCTATTGAGAAATCTCACCTTAAGAAAAGACACCTGAAACCCTGAATTCTACTATCGTTTCTATCTTAATTTGTGGAATGGAGTAAATCGTCGATTGAATGCGTTCATTTCTCTCTCTGCGTCATTTACTTGTAAATTGGCTGCATATGGTAGGCGCTGCCTGCAAATTCGTGCTCGATTGGCAGTAGATAATCTCGAAACTACATTACGCGACCGACTATCCAATCGCAATGCATGCTCTGAGCGGTAGTTCATAGCTGAAATAAAAAAAAACATTTCTATAGTCTTTTAAACGACACTTTTTGTTCTGTAAAATGAAAAATTTCACTAATATTGTGCCTATTTAATTATAACCAAATATACTCCAACAATTTTGTTTTGAATGGTGGTAATCGCCAACTGATATAGGCAATAGCCAATGAATGTACCTTTTATGAATGAAATTGCCTATTGAGAATTGTGCACAGATGTTACTATTTATATTTTTTGTAGTTGTCTAATGAATTCGTAATTAAAATGACATTGAATCACGGTTAATGCAATTTCCTTTGCGTAATTTGGGTCTGAATGAATAAGAGAGTCAAACATTACGAGCGTATATTCTCTCTCATTCGATTTGTCTACTGTTCTTCTTAGTAGTATGATATTCTTATCTGTTTCTTAGTAACTATTTGCTATTGTCCCTGTTTACTTCCTCCCCCTTCCAGGTTTTCTTCTATGCCGACATTTTCTTCTTCCGGTCAGTGAGAGTATATGTTTCGGTAACAGCGTTGGAAAAACTGACTTGGAACCTTCTTCCGTCGTTGAAATTTGTGAAATGCGTGGAGCTGCTAGGCGTTTTTTGCTGGTGGTTGGAAAATTTAAAATATTGTACAACTACAATTTAATTCATCAAGGTAATTAAAATGGAAAATTAGAGTTTGCATCGTTTTCATGAGTTCTTTTACATTATAATTTAAAACATTCAAGGGGTTCAACATAATATTGATGTTATTTACGATCATTAGCATATTACGCGAATCATGTCTCGTTCACCATATTGCCTCTAGGGTCTGTATCGATGTTCTGCAATGCTTTAAAGCGGCACTTATACGGTTTCAGCTCCCAAAATCTTCACATATTTCTTTGAAAAAACGTTTTAAGGGAAGCTGGAGTTTAAATAAGCGCACCAGAATGTAATAAATGTGGTGTCAGAAGATATTACATTCTTTCTTTCTCTTTAGTTCTCTTGTGAGAGTTTAATATTCTACATGGGGCATTTTTGTAGATTATTTGTTTTACGTGAACACTATGAAGATTTGTGAAAAATAACCCAGGACTAACCTTCAACTGCTTGATGTATGGTCTTGTTCATTTTCTCGTCTACTATGAACTCACGCAATAAATAAGTATTTTAATGTTGCGGTAGAAAGTGGTGATGCGAAGACAGAAAAATTCGTATTGTAGGTCGATGATATCAAAAAAGTGGATAAATCTGGCTCCTAAATGTAGTAAATTACTTCCTCTGACTGGTTGTGTAGTCAAAATAGACGTTGGTGTGCCGTTTTTTGAATCTCAGAGGGTTTAACAAAATTTGAACCTGCGTCATTTGTCATAACCGACACTTTTGTTTTGGAGAAAAAAACTAAACAAAAATGTGGAGCCGTTTTAGAGAAAAATATTTTAAAATGCCGTTAATTGAAGCAAAATAATCACAAAAAAATCACATTTTCTAGAAATTGTAATGAGTTTATTTAAAATATCTGTTGTCATATATATTTAATAAGACGTTCAATAACGGAAAATATCTATAATCGATTTTGTTTTTGCAAGGTTAATGTTTTGCAATTTTTGAAAATACAGTGTGTTTGCCCCAAAACGGACCACTGCCGTTTTTATAAGCGTTGTTTGTTCTATTTGAGACAAATATATAAAGAAAGAATTTGGATCTATTGTTATGAGAAAAAATAAATTATCTATATTTTTTAGCAATATTACGCGAAAACTATTCGTCATAGATAAATTGTGCGTCATCTTATTTAAAGATCTATCGTTGAAAAACAGATATTTTATTTAGAATAAAAATATAATTTTCTAATATTATATTTGTTGGAGGACGCCTCATAAATTTTGAACTTTTGCAAGTTTTGTAAAATTCAGTGATTTCAACGAAAATGGTGTGCTATTTTTACGCGTTCTTTGCTCTGTCCGATGAAATAAAACAATGCAAACTTTGGAGCTATTTTTAGAACATTTTAAAAATGCTAAGGCGTTATGTAAAATACCCCACAAAAATCGAAATAATCGTTTGATACTCGTGGGGCCTCGAGTTCGCCCGGATAGATCGGAGAATATTTAATTTGGAGACAATCGTCTGAACGTGGTAGTGTGTAATATAATATTTGACTGTTGAAATACAAAAGCACAGTTGCCCCTTCGCTGGCTATGGTAACTGAATATGTCATAAATAGATATACATTATTTTATTAATATAATGTTGTATTTGCCTGGTTGAAAGTTTTTATTCCAAATTGATTCCAATAAAATAAAAATAATTTCTAAGAAGACAGTGTTTTCATTGACTAGTGCGTCATAACTCTTGAGTTCACAAGGTGTAATTTTTCACTGAAAAAAGTTATGCCGATCCGTTGCAGAAATATTAGTTACTCTTCATGTGTTAGTGCATATTTTTTGATTAATGTTAATTATTTAAAACGCTCAAATTTTTTCGTAGCCACTGAAAAAAACTTGTCTTCATTTGTTATTAATCTATGCTGCAATAAGATATAGATGTTCCTTCCTTACACGCTGTATACTTAAGTTATCAAACAGCGAGTGTTCATAAGCAATTCACGTAAAAATACATGTTTGTAGTATTAGATAATTTAGTTTTTATGACTTAATTTAAGAAAATTAAGTCATAAAAACTAAATTATGAAAACTGAAAAAAGTTATGCCGATCCGTTGCAGAAATATTAGTTACTCTTCATGTGTTAGTGCATATTTTTTGATTAATGTTAATTATTTAAAACGCTCAAATTTTTTCGTAGCCACTGAAAAAAACTTGTCTTCATTTGTTATTAATCTATGCTGCAATAAGATATAGATGTTCCTTCCTTACACGCTGTATACTTAAGTTATCAAACAGCGAGTGTTCATAAGCAATTCACGTAAAAATACATGTTTGTAGTATTAGATAATTTAGTTTTTATGACTTAATTTAAGAAAATTGAGATGTCCTTTCATTTCAGTCTTGATACCTTAAACATTTGGTGAAGAAAATGCACTGCACGTCAACCTCTCTCCAGCCTTTAAAATATTTAGAAAGTTATTGCGTTATTACTTTGTTTGAATTAACGTATTAACTAGTATTACTCTCTTGTTTGTATAAGATTATCACCGATTAACGAAATACATATATGTAAAACAAGACAATATCATGTTACTTTCGAGTATTACTCTACTGTAGTAAAAATGTCTTAATTCAAATGCCATTAAAAAGTGTTAATACGAGTTACGAAAAATGTTGTTCCATTTACTTTTGTACTGTACAAATTAATATATCATCGCTAAAAATACAAAGTAACACGCAATGTAGCGTCCACCATCACAGGATGACGTGATGCACAAAAAATATTGCTACATTCTTGCATTTGTGGTAACCCCTCTAGCTAGTTGATTTGCATGTGACAGCCATGCTTGTGAAAACATCGTTTTGTAAACACATCAGTGTGAATTTTCAGTATTTCTTTTACTTCTGTATATTCCTCTTACATACCCATAAAAATGACACATGCACATACGTCTATATATTAAATGAGTGCCGCCTTTCCCTGTGCATTCGTCCGGAGAGGCGCAAGTGGAGGAACAGGACAACAAAGCGGACGTGGGAGAGGCCAGCTAGGAAGATCATCATTTCCAACACCGGGTCCGCGGAATGCATTTGACGTGTGTGCCTCCTCTACGGGGGGCGTGCGTTGGTAAATCAATTTATCACGAAACGCTTGTGCCCTCGCCTTCTGTGTCGTCGACATTCCGGGACGCAAGGATTTGTACATACGTCTATGCAGGCTGTTTCGTTGTTCCCTACGCTGCGGAAGGTTCAGAATGTTTGGTCCAGTATTCGTAATAATGGCATGGCCTTACAATATTTGCACACTGTGGTCCACGAGTCCATCATGATTTGATAGTCGGCTAATGTATAAATTCTTGTAAACAATTACCTTCTTTTCGCTAAATAAATATCAATTATATAAACATTGCTTGTAAATGAGTTGTATTATTTATTATGTATTTTAATATTACGGTTACATTAAATATTTTGTTGATCTATAATGTCTGATATTAAACGGTCAAATACCAAAATATGACCGATCAAATCGACCGGTCAAAATGTGACTGTTCGAATTTGCGTGAGAAATGTAGTAATGGTTCTTTATCGTTAGAGGATAAGACAATTGTGGTATCAGAAGTGATTATTAGTGGTATGATGGTATTTTAAAAAGTCAGGTTTTGAAGAAAGGAACACGAGGTCGGAAATTAGACTTAAATTTTTAATTTTTAATTCCATTTATGGTGCAAAAAAGTGGGAGTCCCTGTAAGGAGTCCCTGACGTGATTGAAAATTAAGAGCTAGTGAGTTACGACGGTAAGAAAGTTCTTCCGAAATAGTATTTAATGAAGTAAAATTACATAGCTTAAAACTTCGTTACTTTTGACACATAAAATAGAACATGGCTCTATTGAGCGCCCCGAGAGAAGAATAATAAACCAAGAACATCCACGGAAACAATTTTCTATTCTGGATGTCGCACTTCGTGCGTCAATGTGTATAGCGAAAATGGTAATGAAAATGAAACAGAATATTCAACACAATCCAGAATATTTAATATAAACCAGACTTATCCTTTCTTGTCACGTGCTTCGATCGTATTTAAGCTGTCTGACAGCAAAGCCTGCAGTACATGGACGCTTTGTTGGTTGCATAATCAGTTAAAGGACATTGGTGTATACGGGTAGATGATTTTCAATTTAGGTTAATGCACGAATTCAAACATCACGTTAATTTTCTGCTTTGTCAAAACGTTAATTGCTAAATGTCTTTACATTATCCTCATACAGACAAAAAGACATTTCACAGCCAGATTGTTAAAAATAGCTTTAACATCTTTTTTTGGCAAATGGTCAGAATGTGGAATACTTGCACAGCACTGTTCATTTCTTTCTTTGGTGGTATTTGTTTCCAATTAATTAGGTCACAAACCACTGTTGGTGTCCCATTTGCAAGGTAGTATGTATTCAATTATTTTAGATTAGGATTTCTGTTCATAAACGTTTTATGCCTTTATTAAAGAAAGGAATGCCTAGTTCTGAGCAAGCTTTGAAAAAAGGAAAATAATACTTATTTATAATATTAAAGTTTTCATAAAAATATTAAAATTAGTTTAAAATATTATAATTTTTGTTAAGTGCATAAGACAATATAAATCATTTTTATTTGGATTTTAGTTCTTACACCAGAAACACCTCGTACAATTATTGGCCTTTTATTTAATAAATAACAATCAATATTCACTAGTGCTTGTGAAAATTACAACACTCAAAAGGAATTATAGGAATTATTTAAAAGTCGATAGATGCGTAGAACAGTTTATCCATGAGAAGTGATTAAATTTGCATAGAGATGGCGTGCAAGATGGCTCATTCGTGTGACAGGTTAGATAAGTGTTACGCCACACTCAGACGATGTTGAGCAGTAAAATGACGTGGAAACGTGCAAGAAAGTGCCGGTTGCCTTGCGAAAGGGCGCAATATCAGCATCTGAGAGATTTCGAACGGGGCACAATGATCGGTCTCCGGGAAGCGAGTTTGTCATACCGTTACTGCGGCTCGAACGGGGCGCGCTGTTACGACAGTGATAGTGCTGCTGCATCATCTGCTACATCTGTGGATGCATAGTGCTGCTGCATCTGGAGAAGAAGTGCATAGATGAGGAACGTACACACGACGAGCGGTCCACAGTATTGACATGACTTTGGAGCACTGCAACGGGTGCGGTCATGTCTGCATCGACGGTTCGACGCCGTCTGCTGAGGGCTGGACTGGTGGCACGCATATCACTGCATCGGATTCCGTTGAACACGAACCATCAACGCCTAGACAGCAATGGGCACGTGAACGTTTTCACTTGTGTGCTGAGAGGCAAAATGAAGTGTTTTCGGACGAGTCCCGCTTCAATTTGTGCTACAGAGATGGCTGCGTACGTGTTCGACACTACCGTGGTGATCTCAATCAGTCAGCGTGTATTGTTCCATGCCATAGGTGGAAAAGTATAATGGTTTGGGGCGTCATTAGCTACAATGTGCGATCTCGTCTCATACATATTGAGGGTAATCTGAACAGCAATCGATACATCAGGGAGGTTTTAGAGCCCGAGGTACTGTCCGTCCTGCAAGCAGCTCCACATGTCATATTTCAGCAGGACAAATCCGAACCTCATGTGGCAAGGAATATGCAAATTTTTTGCAAAGTACGACGGGTACCACTGGTTGGCTAACCTGCACATTCGTTTGACATGTCACCGTCGAACATGTTTAGGATATGATTGGTCGGCATGTTACTCGTTCTGGTCCTCATGCAGCCACTGATGATTCTTTGTGGTCATGCAACGAAACAGCTTGGCAGCGTGTTCTCTATTAACATATACAGGCAATCTTTGAATTCAATCCACGACCTCTAGAGGCTCTGATAGCTGCGCGTGGCGGCTTCACACCGTACTAAATAACCAAGGTAAAAATACATGTACAGTTCTGTAATTCTAATCGTTTGTATATTGTGATATTCCTAATCTGTGTAATAAATTTCATTGTTATAGTATGTCTCCTTCTTGGTGTTGTAACTTTCACAAACAACAGTGTATTGTATAACGATACATTAAAATTAAGTAGTAATTTTTACATATTCATATCTGTACCCCGGAGGTTAAGAGTACATGTTTAGGTAAATGACATATTTGAATGAACTTGTTCCAACTTCATTGCTCTTCCTGGGGGTTAAGCTAGCCATGTCCAGAAGACATTAATAACCAAGTTACAACCTGTCAAAAGACATCATTTTAATATGATATTTTTAAAGATCATTTTAATAAGATATTCTGTAAAATTACGTAAATAAGACTGTTATTGAACTCGAAAATAACAGTACTCTTATTTTCTAATTAACTTTGCCTTTTATAATTAATTGTACATAAAATAAAATTATTTTTCGAAACAATAAAAACGAAACGGTAGATAATATTGATTCTGTTGATTCAAATAGCTATTATAGTCTAATGGGTGAATCATATCTTATCGTTTACGTATTAAATTCTATAAAAAGAGAAATGTATGTCAGGGAGAAGTCTGAAAATTGAGCTGTTGAGATGTAGAGTGGTCATTTAACCTTCATTTGACTGGCCAGCGTATTTTGCCACGCTGCACAATCGGCGCCACTGTTTCAGCTCTCGGTGCAGTGGGGGCCTAATCCCGAAAAAGTGGCTAAATCTTATTCCTATATTTATAAAATGCTTCCTCTAACACGTTGAGTATTCAGAATTCACGTTTTATTGGTCCTTGATACCGAAAACCTGGTTGACGACAAAATGTCTGTTTATCCTTGCGTCCGTCTGTGGTCAACCTTAGCGTCTAAATATGACGCTTAATTTAGACCATATTCTCCGATCAACTGGTCATCTGGAAGCCCTACGAGTTTGGAAGAGATATTTTGATTTTGAGGGGTACTTCACAGAAATCTTTACATTTTTAAAAGTTTCTCTCAAAGGGCTGTGGTGTTATGCCGTCAATTGATTTTTCGGTATCATCGACACAAAATATTGATTCTGACTACACAACGTGTTAGAGAAAGTAATATAATTTATAGGAGAAATATTTATTCATTTTTTTGTTACCAGAGCTCGGCAAAAAGAGGTTTTCTATCTAAAATTTCAGCGCATGATTACAATAATTAATTTTCTTACAAAGTGAAGGTGAGAAAGTAAGAACATTTCTATTTTTTGTTTGTTTATAAATTTTCGAAAATCGGAAAAGTTACTAATAACGCGAAAAGGTAATGTGGTCTCACCACTAATTCATTTTATTAAGAACCTACAAAACGGATTGCAATTACACAACGTGTTTAAGGAAGGAATTTCCTACAGATATGAAAAAGATTTATCAACTTTTTTCTGCATCAGGCACAATAGAAGTTTTTATGACGAAAAGTCGCCATTTTTGCCCTAGTATTAAAATATTTTCTCTAACCTGCGTACGTAACATGCGAGAAAGTATAAATGCACGTTCGTTGTGGTGTCCCACGAAAATGTTTCCCTAATTAGTCAAGATGGAACAGCACAGGTTTTCCAGTGAAGTGGTGCGGTCACCGCGATCAGCACCATTCACTTAGTAGGCTTGCTCATCCCGCCATACGCGCTCCCCCCCCCGAACCCCGTCCCTGCGTCCACGCACATGCACGCTCACTGGCGGGCAGCGGCCTGAGCGGGCTGACTGGAAGGAGCGCGTTCTCGGGCGTGACTTCGGCGCCAAAACTCCCGATGTGTTTGCTTTCAGAAGAGGCGGCGTGTGCGTAGATCCTGGCCGTTTCGGCGCCGCGGAAGGTCTGGGCCCCTTGCCCCGCCGTGCTCGCCCTCCGGCCTCTGCCCCGCCCCCCCCTTAGGTTCCCCGCCCCTCGGCCCGATGGAAAGGAGCGGCGCTCCCTTCGCAAGACGAAACTTTCCGTGCGTATTCCCGACGACGCGCAGTAAGGCGGAGTTCGCCTCGTCGTTCAGCAAGCGGACTCTCCTCTCGTCGTAACTTCGCGATGCTACCACGCAATCGGAGATGTGAGGCCACGAAGATGTCGATGTGCTCGGCCGTGAAACGGCGTAATTGGCTGCAGAAATCGACAGCCTGGAAGTTGCTGTACGGTCAACTACGCCTTTGTTTGCTAGTTGCGTCCAAAATGATTTAGCACGACTTCGCTACTATTGGTGTAATTTATGTTTCCGTAAATGAAAATGAAGTTTAAACATTAAGGATTTACTTCTTTGTAAGATGCAGTAATTTTACACAAATTAAAAATATATTTCAAAACAGAATGAAAGAATTTATTAAGGCGAGTACATTTGTACCTGGCCCATAGAAGTTATTATATTTCAGTTTATTTTACTATAATCCTAAATGTTAGAAAAAAATAATTCAGTTTATAATAATTTCTGTTTATTTTCAAATGAAACTCCTGACGAAGAGGAAGCATGTTCCTCGTTAAGAGATGAAAAATGTTTTTAAAATTAACAGAACATTTCAATAAAATTTAAATCTAAATTATTGTTTTTATTAATCTTTTGGTTATCTATATGTATATAACTGTCTAAAATAAAATATCGACCAAAATATCTAATAAAATGAAGTTTAAATTTCAAAATTATTCTGGTTCATTTTTTGTTGTCATTTAAGGTCACATCAACATCCTGGTCATTAGCAACAACTATTGTATTAAACGGTATGGTAACTGTGAAGATGACATAATATGGTGACGATAGGGAGTGAAAAGACGAACACAAATACCACCATGCTTGCGGCGGGACGCGAACCCGCGATCCTTGGGTCCGAGATCGCTACGGCACTACTGCCTTATGTTCTTCTTTGCAAACATATGAGTTGTCTGACAAACTTGGACACTTGGTCTTCGAAAATGGGTATTTATTTATTTACGTCAAAAACAGTAAAAGACTATGTGCGACGTGCTATGGGGAGAAGTTAAATTGAAGTTACATTTATGTCCCAAAGAAAAACATGGGGCCATCTCAGCATTTGCTCAAGGATCAGGGAAACTGGACGAAAACCTGATCGAGATGGGTGTCATTGACCCAGAAGCTGAAGTACAATACTTGTTACAGTTTCCTTAGAATTATACAAACCAAATGGTATATAATACATTAAATGTCATTGTTAAAATTAATACTACTTTTCTTTTGGATGTCTGGTATATTATCTAATTGTATAGAAACAGTTTCGCAGCAGAAAAGATTTTACTTGGGACAAACTTTTGTATCGAATTTAATCGTTTAATGTCATCTGGCAAGGTTGTGTAATATAATGTACGTGTATTATATGTGATTTTTTTGTAATGAGCTTTTGATACTGACACCTGATGAATATGATTACTACGTCAAATGTTGTAGTTATAGACAATGGCGTTTGCTGAAAATATATTCCCGACCTTAAGCAAGTCATTTTTGACAAAAACCACTGATTCATATACGAAGAGACAATGTAATGGTAAGATCCCTAGATTAATAAAGAGAGGCGTACAAAAATCAAGTGGGTGAGATTTGCTTATTATTCGTACAATTCGTTTTGTAAACTGAAAGTCTGGAAGCTATAAGATGTATTTCCCCAAAATATTATGCCATATCTCAGGAGGGAATGAACATTTGCGAAATATACACAACGAGCAGTATGGAGGCTGACTGAATTTGAAATAATTCTGAATGCGTAGCATAAAGAACTTAATTTAGTGTTCAATTCATTTAAATGGACGTTGCATTTAAGGTTTGACTGAATTGAAAGACCTAAAAATTCTGTTACATCAGTCAATGGCACACTGTTCATTTTCAATGGAGTATAGAGATGTTTATTTGAAATGGAAAACTGCTTTGAAACCGTTTTCTTTTCATTTATTATTAATTTGTTTTTAAGGAACCAATTTAAATACCTGACATTGTACTATTTACGGTTTCTTTATTGCAAAGAATATTTGTATCATCCGCAAAGACAACTATTCTTCGGTTTCTGATCGTCGAGGGCATATCGTTACGTATAGTTGGAAGAGAATAGGGCCTAAAATTGATCCCTGCTGGACTCCACATGCAATTGACAAAGAATCGAAAAGGAAAGTACGTAATGTACCATTATTCCAGTAAGGTATTTCTACTCTTCAAGACCGTTGTTTAAGGTATGAACATAACCTATCTACAGAAATACCACAAATTACATACGAAGATAATTTTGAAAGTAAAATGTTATGAGCAATGACGTCAAAAGCTTTTGAAAGATCTAAAAATATTGCGATTGGTGCTTCGTTTTGATCCATGAATGAGGCGACATCTTTAAGAAAAGAAAATATGGCTGCTTCCGTAGATTTTAGAGAAATATATAGAGAGTAGTATACATAGAGAGAGTATAGAGAAATATATAGCTAAGGATAACGTATTTCATAAATATACTTTTAGGTCGAGTGTCATATTTAATTTAATTATTTTTTTCAACGAAAAGTGTCGTGTCCACTTGTAAACACATACTACATCAATTTTCAAAAGATTTGACATATGTGGCACTTCAGATACATGTGTAAAGATGATTACAAAAAATATTTGGGAATCGAAACGCCAAGTAAATGTAAGTTATTAAGTATTGTTTTAGTGTTAAAAAATATGTCGAATTTTTTTCGTACTTAAAGTATGTAAATCGCTGGTTTCTGGAGACTGTAGACCTCCAGAACAAACAACCTTTACATAAATTGCGTGCATTATTGAGTTCAAATTTAAAATGCAGAACTTTAAACGCTGCGATGATGTAATGAACGATTACGAATTCAAAATATTTCGTATCTTTGTTTATAAAAATTTCCCTACAGAATATTATATTTTAGACGTAATTAACTAACTTGAAATTTCAACGGAGCATATTTGATTGCTGTAGTTTAAACATGTTTGTCATTTAACGCGTAATTACTATCTCATTTTATTTGAGCTTCATAACTCTTGACAGCGGTAATTTAGTTCCGCCTAGCTTCGATGGTAGAGCCATTGAGAGAAAATTAGATAATAAACTGGGAATGAAAATTGAAGATTTTTTATTTGCCTATTTTATGCATTTATTCGTAAATTTAATTTGAATAGGAAGGTGTCATATAACGCTTAAGTAAATACTTTATAAAACACTGAATGTTCAAATATTGGTGGTTTTAAGGTAAAGGAAGTTTAGTCATAAAATTAATTTGAAGAAATTTGAAGTAACATTTAGTGAGATTCTTGTGAAGTAAGAAATATTTCAAAAAAAAAAAAATCTATTTCTTCTTGTAATATATTTGACAAGTATACTACAGATTTTATCATATATAAGCACTGTAAATCATTCAAGTCAATCATCAGATCATTCAGTCAGTCAGTCATCAAATCATTCCTCTTCACAAGAAATTAATAATTCCTCTTACTCGAAAACCAAATTAGGCTAACAGAATAACCTATTACGCATTTTGTTCGAACGAAATCAGAATATTGTGGTCTCATCAAGACTAATGAGGTTTCATTCAGTTACAGTTTTCTTGATTTTCCACTGAGATACAGTGGTAATAATTACTTTCTCGTCGTTACTTCATAAGAAGAGAAAGTATTATATTCGAGCGCCGGCAAATGGCTAATTTCCTACAGAAAAACTCTTATTGCCGGGTCCTGGTAATGTGAAAGTGGGTAAATCAAGTTTCTTTATATAGTAAATTACTTTCTCTCACACGTTATGTAGTCAGAATTCATGTTTTATGGGTCCACCACCAATCGATGTGCGGCAAAAACCGTCCGTCCGTCTGTCTGTGGTGAACGCTAGCGTCAAAACTGTTCAAACGATTCTCACCAAAATTGTCATTACTCTAGCGATTTAAAGGAACTCGAGGGCATGCGAGTTGAAACAAATATTTTGATTTTGGGGCATACTTTACATATAACCTCAATTACATATTCAAAGTTTTCTCAAAAATAACTCCGAAGTTTTTTTATTAATTTTTGTCTTCGGATAGTGTAAAAGATGCTTAAAACAAGGTTCAATTGTCGTTAAAATCCATAATTTTCGGAAATTGAAAAAATGCAATTTTGTGGGCTGTCTTTATACAACTACCATATTGAAGATAGTGATTTGTCCTTAATGAAATATATTTTTCAAAGAGAGATCTTGAAATAAGGTTATGTAAAATAACGTAATTTTACGTGAAATAATGCAGTATTTAAAATTGTTTTCTCAAAAATGGCTTCAAAAGTTTTCTTATTTTTTCTCCAATGTTGCGAAGGACACTTAAAAATTTGTGCGTGTTCTACTTGTCTGATGTGTGAAATGAAGTGTGAGATGTCTGATAATTTCCAAAATCGCAAAAAGCTATAATTGCAAAAGTACAGCAATGATGAAACAATTTTTTATCTTAAAATGTGTTCTAAAAATAATATATTTAATAAAGATGCACATTTTTTTGAAAAACGAGTAGTATTGGCGTAATTTCTGATCGCAGTTCAATCAGTTTAGAAAACAAATTGTCATTAAACGCTGCAATTTTTTTCTTTTTATTTTTTCCGTAGATAAAACAAAGGATGTCTGATTCTGATGAAGTCGCTGAATTTTTTAATATTTCAAAAGTTAGAAATAATGTGAGAACGTATGTGCTGTAGTAGCGATAGTTTAAAATTCCCGTTCCCGTAACACAATACAGGATTATTATTATTATTATTATTATTATTATTATTATTATTATTATTATTATTATTATTATACATTATTCACAGTATCTACTGGTCGGTATGTCAACCACACACAGGAATGATGACCAGGTGTGTGGTTTGCTTTACTGAAGGTTCAGGTGGCTTCTGACAATACGGCATGTATTCAAAATTACACACTTTTGCATATTATATACATTCCTGGCATCCAAGTGAAGACCCTCCAGTGCCCGAAGTGTCATTTTTGGGATCACTCCTGTAGCTGATATTATTATAGGCACAGTTGTCACTTTACTGAAGTTCCACTGAGATGCGACTTCATGGGCGAGATCGGTATACTTCTGGATCTTCTCTTGATATTTTCCCGATATGTTGTGGGTATTGGGTATTGATTATTATTATTATTATTATTATTATTATTATTATTATTATTATTATTATTATTAATGTTCTTGTTGTTATTCATGTCATTCCCTTTCTCAGCAGTTTGCTGATAAACGGTGCTTTCCTTCCCCAAAGTTGTTTTCGGTTACAAATTAGGTTACAGAAGAAGTTCAGGGCATTTCTGGACTTATGACAGCAATTTTCATGTTGCTGTTTTGTGGCTATTTTCAGCTGAGCTTTCCAGTGTTCAGAACGATTTTTGGTAGTTCGTTATCTGATATATACCAGGAAATCATTGGTGGCAAAGTCGATCTTGGATATCACGAATAGATATATTTTTGTAGCATTTCAATCCCAAATATTTCTATTTATATAATACATCTTTATATTTCGACCTTTTTCTACTTAATAAGGATAAGGGTACTTTTACGTATATTTTTCTTTCTTTCTTTTTTATTTCTAAAGGAACGTTTGGTATCCTTCCGTTATTATCTGAGTTAATTGTATTAAGTACATTGTACATAAGAAAAGTAAATGTTCAGTAGATTGTAGTGCATCTGAAAAGCCGCGCTATTAACCCAACTAACGTATTATGTAATTATTGCTTATAATAAGCACATGGAATAGGGAAATAACAGAAATCTATACATAAATGTTGGTTTTCTAACAAAGAATGTAAATTTTCATGTTTTTGTCTGCGATCATACAACGTGTTTTCATATGTATAAACCCTCTTTATGTCTTCTATACACAGGTGTCCGGGGAGGAAATGTCAACACTTCGAAAATAAGCTCTTCAGACAATTTTAAGCACATTTTGTCTAATAAAGTACGTGAATAATACGATTAGCTGAGCCGCAATAAGCACTCAAATGTTGGTTTGAAAAAAAATAGTACTAGGCAAAAAGGTGAACTATAAAACATGTAAATTGATTATTATTTACAAAAGAAATTAATTTATTTGTTCACAAAGTAAAAGTAAGCGATAAATAAAAAAGCAGTCGAATTGTGAAAATTGGGTGCTTTTATATTTCTGGCTTAATTTTTCTTTCTGAGCAAATAAATTAATTTATTTTGTAAATAATAAATAATTTATGTTTCTGGAGTGCTTTAACGCTTCAGTAATGCATATTTTTGCATAGAAATAATTTTTTCAAACCTACTTTTGAGTGCTTATAGCGGTTCATACATTTGGAATATCCCCGTTGTTTATTAGACAAAACATGCTTAAAATTGTCTTAATAGCTTATTTTCGAAGTTTCGACGCTTCTTCCCCGGACACACTGTATAAAGGTCGTTGAACCATTATTAAGAAAATGTAAGAAAAGAAAATGTATTAACTTTTTTAAATTTGATGTGTTTCTCGATACTTGTCTTGTTTATTCCCTAATAACATATATATTTAGAGACAAGAGGATGATATCGAAGTCTCTTTTGGAATGTGGAACTGAGGTTAGAACTTCGTAAACAAGTTTTACATGCAACTCTCAATGAAGGATTTTATTAGAAACATGTTAAGGAGCAGTGCAGCAGCAGCAGCAGTGCATATAATTTTCACTTAAACCTTTGTAGTACTGAATTTCGGTATACGAATTACCTGACCTGTCTTCCGTTCAGAAAGATTAATGAGAACTCAATAATTATCATTACGAGAAATAAACGTTCAGCAGACTTAACGATTCATTGTACCCCAAGGCGTCCCTGACAGTCATGTTTGCTTTCTCATACTCTTCTTGCATAATATGGAGAACGTATTGTAATGCTGCGGATAAAATGACGATTTTCCTACATATTATATAAAAAAAGTGGTAATCGCAAATCTAGTTCTCAGTAGAAATACGCATTCTGTATTTCCTGAAAATGCTGCATTTCGTGTTCGGTCGATTTTTCATTTACATTCGGATTTCTGTATCTTTTCAACCTTTCGAATACGAAGGTACGTCAGGCTTGACGGTCTCACATTCAAAGCTTTGAATCGTTCGACTATTCCCTCGGTACGATTTGAAACTGTGGTGGCTACTGAACCGTCGAAGTAGCAATTTGGATTCGCGAACGACCGTAAGGCAACTCAATGGACGTAGAGAGAACTCTTTCACATAGAGTTTAGCGAATTTTGATTGTGTTTGGCTAATGGAAATTCCCACTGACACAAACTCTGATAAATTGTTTAAGCAGACATTGAGTATGTAATAATAAGAATGGTTGTTTTTGCATAAAAGTTTTGATAAATACTAGAGTGAAATATTTGGTTGAATTATTGTCTTGAATCTTCTCTGCTCTTTGCCACCAATGCTGCAGACTGTCCTCATTCTACTAAACTTCTGTGCCTGTCAGTTAAAATGGCAGGCGACACGCGGACGAGTCTGCTTGTGACAGGAAAAAGAGGAGACATCATCTTTCTGCACCAATTTCAAGCCTTTCTTTCTAAATTTAGGCCGAGAGAGTTGCAGAAGAAGAATATAAGAAGGTAGGAGAAAAAAATCACGGTGAACATCAGAAAAACAAAAAAAAAGTTGTTCCTTTGTTCTGAACAGGTTGTCAAAGCGCGCTTGTTAACGGAACATTTCGTCAGTGAAAGACTGATCTCGATGAAAGCCGATATTTATTTTTGAATTTCGGCAAGCACAATCAAAAAAACGTTCTGTACCGGATATACTTCCGGCATATTTTCCGGCCGCACACGGTTTCGTGGAATCGCTTGCTGGAAGTGAAAGGGTAGTTGCGGAGTTGGGAGTGCGCGTAGACTTAAAGCAGGAAACCTCGAGCTTCCGGGGCCGCTTCTTCCGGTGCGCGACTATCAGCGCGCCTCTTTAAAGAGGGGCAAAGAGAGGCTGCGGCCTGGGGCGAAGGAGGAGAGGAGGAGGGGCAAGTGACGGGGAAGAGCGAACGGGCTGGGGGCGGGGCACGGAGGCTCGCTCAGCCGTCGCCTCAGAAAACCCCGCAAGCTCTCCCCCTCCCCCCACCCGCCGCTCAACTCCTCGCAAGCCCCATGCACGAGCGGCCGGTGCAACCCGCTGCGCGACTAATAGCTTGATTAGGTTTCGTTGGCGTGAGCAAGAAGACGGCCCGCGTGTAGAGGCGGGCTGAGGGCAAGGCAGCTGGGAAACATGGGCGCAGCGCCGGGTGTGAGAGGGCTGCTAAAGGACCGACTGGGAAGGGGAACGGTCTATTGTTGGGAGAGACGTAGTGGGAAATCTCCTTGGGACGGATGGATGAGGGGCGGAGAGACAGCCCTTAAGACCTGAAGGAAACTAACACCAGGGATGGGTAGATGTGAAGAAAATCCAGGCATAGAGAAAGGTGGTCTTCTCTCTATCTTCTTTCCTCAATGACCCAAGTTTGCGTAGAGGCCCCAGAACGACTTTGAGGACGGCGCGCCAGAAGGAAGAGATAGGAAATTGGGAGGTCTGACAGGGATAGCGATGGGGTGGGAGGAGAAGGGCTGCAGACGGAATGACGATAGTGGGTCGGAGCGAGGGCAGAGTGAGGTCAGAAAGGGACAGGGAGTGGGCGGGGCGCGCGGCAGCGGAGAGCGGCGGGGCGTGCACGGGGACGACGGCATGGGGGCGAGGTGACAAGGAGCGGGGCGGGGCGGAGCCTTCTACTTGCGACCTCGTCCTCACGTGAGAGAGTTGCGGTTAGCGGAAAGCTACGAGGGAACGCACGCACACGGTTACTTCCCCACCCTCCGACACCTGGCGCCGCCCTCCCCCTTGTCGCCCCCTTACCTACTCACCCCCTCGCCTACTGCCCCCGCCGCCCGCCCCCCGCAGCCCTCGCCCTTGGAACTCCGTACAAAGCGACCTGTTTCCTCCGACCGCCAAAGCGTTTTCGGTCTCCCTCGCGACGCTCCACTTTGTTCGCGCCGCCACACAAAGTTACACAATTAGCATGCTATTCCATGGTTTGTTCGGGCGCTGCCTCGGTTTACGTCGGGTTGTGGAGAAGAAAGACGCTCAGCACTGCTCTTTCTGTGCAATGGCGTCATTCTGAAGGAACAGCAAAAGCAAAGAATATGATTATTCTATTTTGACCGCCGGGATGTAAACAGTACGCTGGCTTACATTTGATTTCAGATGTTTACAGAAGTATCACTAAAGTTGATACAAGATGTGAGATGGAACGGTCATCTGTCATGAAAATAATGTTAAATATTTAACGTTTCTTGAAGTATGTTTTACAATAAATGGCTAACGCTGTGTTCGTATCCTTAACGTGAAACGCACCATCCACGCAAAAGCTTGTGTATAACGCACTCTTCTTGCCGTAAGTTACTTAATACCCCAAAGCGTGGTAACGTTAAAACAAACTTTGTAGCCTAATTATGACGCGTAAAGCTGAACACGCACGGGAATTATTTACTAATATTGTGCATCCGCATACACTCTTTTATAAAACAAAACAAACGTGATGTTTTATATTTGAAACAAGCAAATAAGCTGGGCGAAGTTTTAATGACTTACTCTTTAACGTTATGAAGAGATTTTTTGGTCAGTATTAAATGAAATATAAAATGTAATACATTTAATAAACGGATAACTGGTAATTAATTTTATCTTGGAATCTAAAAACAAGTATTCATTTACACTCAGTTTGTTTTTGATAATGTAAGTCCTTCCTACTTCCTAACAAATTGATGTACAATAGGTGTTCGTGAGTTATTTGTTATAAAGATTTTCAACCTTCGTTTCCTTTATCATTTAATCAGTCCGTACTGCAAGAATCGTTTTGGACTTCGAATTAACTCAAGTAAAAATTTATAGGAAGCCATTGCGTCGTTACTTCTCATCATATAATTTTTTCATGATCATAACCGTTTTAAGGTAAAGATAGTCACACGCTGACATGTTCACAATATTGAATTATACATTTTTACTCTCTAACGTCAGAACATATTACATGATATAATTCGAGGAAACTTTGATGATTAATTTATGAGAAATACGAGATATTATTGATGATTGATGACTGTAGAATATTTGAGTAATCTAGCACTTATAGATAGCTTTCCTCAAATACACTTTCTTAATAAGTGTTCAGGTAATTGAAAAACATTCTGTAATATAGTAATTTTGATTTTTTATAGAAACAATGTCTTAACAAAACTCGTAATCCTACCAGTTTTTTTCGCAACTAGGGCTATGCGGTGTTCATCACTTTATTTCCGAGACCTTTTGATGTAACAAAGTATTCCAGGTAATAAGTGCAACAAATGTTATCCATTTTCTGCACCAATATTTGATTGCAGATGCAAATATGTTTGTCTAAAGTTTTGAGTTTCTATTTTGCGAGTTTTGATGTATTCTCTAGTACTTGAAAGCATCTTTTACCGTACCGCATCAATGCTTTTCTTCAAAAATGATTTCAATAGAATGTTGACGAGAATATGAATATTAAATCAAAATGTGAATGTAGGCGAAAGACGTGTTGTTTGATGTATTTTAAATATAGCACTGCTGAATGAACCAGATCTTTGGCGGCCAAGTAATATTAATGTTCCTTGAGTATTGTGTGTTAATACATCCTGAGCCAAAATATCTCATCTCTAAGATAAAAAAATGTCGAGAAGCAGAAATCACGTCTGTTAAAATTCAGAGCAAATGTCCGAGTCCCACAATATTAGTTAAGAGGGGTAATGGAAATGGAAGGAGAAATTCATTGCTCCAACGTTTCTCAGTTATTTTTAATTATTCGCGATGAAACCATAGGAGATATGTTATCCATGAATATTTTGTTTTCTAATTGCTGGGATCATAATTGAGTGTAATGGATGTCATGTCATCATGCATATGTTAATTTCAAAATTTTTATCATTTTGGCAGTATAACTTTTTTATATCATTGAAGAAAGTAGCCAAATTGAAAAATAATACTTTTATATCTGTTTTCCCACGATAAGGAAAAACCATAGAATCAGGATCTCCGGAAAATCGGATCTCCATAGAATAAATTATGGCATACCTATCTCGCTGGTATTGTTAAACGGCATGCATGTAATGCACCTGCAAAGCAGTTTTAAAATTATTTCTGAAAATTGCTAGCGTTTATACGTATCATAAACCATGTGAAAGGATGGCTACTCCAACATTCACCACGCATTCACGGCGAAAACTAGAACGCGAATCCGTGAACGAAATGGCGTTTTAAGTTTATGGGAAAAGAGTAATTTAGGGCTCAGTCGCTTGTCTATAATACTCGTTTATATATATAGAAATCTAGTCCCGCTATCAACAGCACATGATTTCTCGTAGAATTTGTAGCGGTCACGTAATATTACACTAGTATTACATTACTACAAAAATCGCGAGAAACCATTTTCAAACCGAACCAAATATTTGCATAAACTGAAATTCGAAGTTAGATTCATAGTTTTTGCTAGCAGTCGTCTTGACCATTACATTACCTTACCAATCTCATAACAACGCTCCCTACAATCTAAAAACAAACATTATCTTTTGGAATTTTCGAAATTTCAGATGTCTTAAATAAAATTGGTCCTATGCTACATTAATTTTTTTTAATGGTTTAAAAATCAGATTTTTTAAGGATAAAATATTTGCATATAAAAATGTAGATGGCATCCAAAATATTTTTTACTTTTGCAATTACGAAATAATTAAAGAATTTTCCGAAAAATATCTGTGTCATTTTTCATAAGCGTACATTATTTACTCTATTGGAGCAAAAGAATAAGGAAAAAATTGCAGTCAATTTTGAGAAATCTGTGAAAGAGTCCTAGATACTTTATGTAAAGAACATCCCAAAAGAAAAGATCTGTTAGAAATTCGAGGGGCCGTGACATCAGCCAGACCTATCAGGGATTGTAGAACATTATAGATATTTTTATAGGAAATCCTGTGAACGGTTTAGGTCGGTTACTATTAAATTATCGAGGATGCATATATCAAGCCTTTGATTCTAACATAATTTGAAAATAATCCTATGTATCACTTGCAAAACGAACATTTCCGCAAATTCTTCACACTCAAAGTAATTATCGTCGTTTGGTTTATCTCATACTTTTTTGTACTCAATATTGTTTTGTTGGTTTTTCAAGAAATATCAAACCCGTTTCTTCACTGAAATAAACTTCGCACAAACACACGAAATTAAAAGGGGTCATTATCACGAAAATAAACACGAAGTTAAGCAACACAGATTGAATCTTCGTAATATCCCCGTTCCGACGTGCACCGTCTGTCGTTGTTTGCTTCCGTTCTTGGACCTCGCGGCGCTGGGGGTCAATTCGTGGACGGAGCACGTTAAGTGATAAGACCCGCATTATTTTCATTTAATATACAATATTTCAGTTGAATAGCTACTGCACACTCATAAATAAAGCACGTGTCACACGCAATAAAAGCGAATCTTTTTTATCTGCATCTTTTTGAAAGCATATTTATATCTCATTATTTCTTTTCTGGGTCCGACCATTTCTTCGTCGCCGGCGTAATAACGAGAGAGCTGCCTTTAATAACCCTTTCGCCTCCCCCTAAACGCTCATGCCCGCTGTGTCTGTTCCGGAGATCAGAGGTTCTGTGCGAAGGAAGCGGCCGTTCAGAACTTCATCTTATTCTATTTCACGTGGCGCGCTTCCAAGGTTTCGGCGATATTTCAGAGCGTCGCTTATCTTCGCGCGCCCCGCCCCGCACTCTTTCCTCCTCTCCCCCTACCTCCGGCCTCGCCTCGGGTTGCCTTGCAGCTACTCCTTCAATGCTCTTTCGAGCAGCGCACGTTTTCCTGGCGTGACCCAGCGCGCCCTGTTCGCCTCCTCCCCCGTCTCCGTCCCCTGCCGACGTACATGCCTTGCCCGCCGCGTCGGTCCAGCCGTCTGCTCCACAGCATCATTCAAAGAATTTCCTACTTGCCTCCACAGCAGGGAAGTTGAACCCTCCAGTTCGGACTTTTGAAAACTATTCTATTTATTTGCACGGTCGTTTTTTGTACTTATATTGCTATTTGTTCTACCATAAAGTCACATTTTGTTAATGTGTTATCTATAACTAGGGGTAATCAGTCAAAAGTGACGGAAAGAAATCAAACTTCTATATTAATAATTCATTGTAGTATATAATAGAACACAATTCAATTTTTTAATACAAAATTTACGTTGTTTTGCCATTTGAAATAGGTTCTATTCGCAGTACCCTGAGGGACCACGAAGCGCTTTTCTGTAGATCATGAATGTGCCACAAATTTTGCGATTGTTGCTCCTGGTTGCCATGTACCACGAAGGAATTCAATTTAATTCATCAGGTATTTGTTATAGTATTCTCGGAATTCAACAGCATGTGAATGTTGATGGTGTATTTAGTCGATCCTGACAAAGGCTTCGCAGTAACTCTGGAACTTTTCTCTAATTAACAGCGCGCGACGTGGCCAACTACATTTTTCTGCCTCCGCAGATCTCGAGTTCCGAAGCGTGGGATTGCCCGGGCGTGGGCGCGGGGCCGACTTCCTGCACAAACGTGTGAAAGCGACTGCTTATCCTCCTTTCACTCAAACTGCGAAACAAAATTGTGCGCTGTGAAAACTACCAAATTGTACTGCCATTCCAATTGCGACACATTTTATAGCAGAACGTCGGTTTTTATTCTTTATTTCTTATGGAGACATTATATTAAAATATTTGGAAGCATATCCATAAAAATAAGTAATAATATGAAAACGTTTTCTATCGTGCTTCAGTTCCCTGAATACAATACAATCTCAGAGCCGCAGGAATTCTGTGAAGCCATTTGTCCTGCCTCTGAACGATGTCTATCCCCTCCTCGATTAAATGCAGATGGGCAGCGAATGTGTGGGATCGCGCGCCGGGATCGGCTCGTGCCGGGTCGCGGAGCTTTGAAGTTGAGCATGCCTGGCCTAACCAATTCATACAAAATTCTCCGAACTTATTATTTCCCTAGCGACCTGGACGAGTTCGAGGCTCTGCGAGTTTGAAACCGATATATTTTTTTGTGAGGTTCACATGATCATTACATCAATATTTTCAAATTCTTCTTAAAATTCCTTCCAATTATTAGATTATTTTTTCCCCTCCGATACAGCAAATGACAGTTAAAAATGGGGACAGGTCCAATTTTTGTTGAATTTTAGATAATAACAAAAGTCAAACATTTTTTGGCGTCTTCCTACATCACAAAATATTTTTAGAGACTGCTCAAAAGCAGATCTTTAAATAAGGTGATATAAAGTATTTTGAAAAAAATTGCAGTTTACCCGTAATTTTATGGAAAATATTTTTAAAATTATAATTCTTAAAAAAATAAATTGTTTAAATTGAACATTTTATAAACATTTTTGCCAAGAAATATGTTTGAATGGCCAAATCTTTGCATGATTTTCTTTAACTCAATTTGCCACAACATGAGATAGATCTGTTGGGGAATATTAATTTTGAATAAAATTAAGCTTATGATTTAGCCCGTAGCTTTGTTCACAGAGACGGACGGACAAACGACGTCAATCGATTTTTTGGTATCAAGGACCTAAAATTTATGGATTCTGGCTACACAACATGGTAGATGAAGTAATTTACTATATATATTTTAAAACAGGATGTATCCATTTATTCATTGCCAGGGCCCCTGAATAAGAGTGTTTCTGCAGAAAAATTCACCGTATTCTGGTGCACGGTTACAGATCTTTCTCTTCTTACGAAGTAAGTAAACAGAACGTTTTATACACTTGTGCTGTATAGAGACGTTCAAAGAGATGGGAAGTAGGTGGGTGAGAAAGCTTCGAATACCAGTACGACGTCACTAAACAGAAAGCAAAGGCCAGAAGCAGCAAGTGCTTGCTCATGCTCATGCTTGTGCATGCGTGTGTGGGGGAGGCGGTCTCGTCTAGTGCCGGTTTCCCGTCGCGCCTTTCGCCGAAGCGCTTCTCTGGTGTCGCGTTTCTCAATTAGCGCCGCGCCGATGCAGTGCTCCTGGCCTGCGGCAGCCCGCGCCTTTCGCCTCCCACGCCGCTCGCCACGCCCAGCGCCTCAGCCCCTCCCACGACCCTCATTTCTCCCGCCCCTCCATTTAATCTCTGCTGCTCCCGCGCTCTCCTTGGCCCGTCCGCTCGTTCCATCCTTGCTGTCCCCCCTCGTCCTCGCCGACCTCGTCACCCTCATCGCCTGCTACGCGCTAGTCTTCGCTTGCCTCCTCGCCAGCCTCCCCCATTGCCCTCTCCGCCCGTTTACAGCTATTGTACGCCGCTGCCGCCGATTCAAGGGAGCAGCTTTTGTAGGATGGGGCTTCTTCGATGTGGATTCCAATGAGTGGTAATGAGCACACTGCTACAACGCCCGGACGGAGAGCATCTTTGGATCGTACCTCGTTTGGAGAAAAAAGCCCCTGCGTCTCGGATATGAAACAAAAGTCCCGTGTAGCAGCAGCTACCTCGCTGTAACGTTTTCACTGGTTCAAAAGCTGTTCCAAAAATAAAATTGTTTTTGTAACGAACTCTACATTATGAATAAACACAGATAAAAGAGGAATTTAATTACATACTTTCTCCTCATAATATATTTTTGGAACACCTGATAAATTGCTACAATACCCTTGTAAAAAACATTGAATTTCTTATTCGTAACCCTAATATTCAGTTACATAATCATTAGAGATCATTATATTTAATGATTCTTTCACTACTTTCTTGCATCATGCAAAGTTGATTTTGGCGCTCCATTAGAACATACTTACTCACATTATTCTTAACTTTTGTAATTTTCGAAAGATCTGAGTTTCACGAAAATGAGACATGCGCTATAAAGTGCCCTTTGCTCTATCCATGAAAAATTAAAGAAAACATTTGGAGTCTTTTTTAAGAATTTTTTTATAAGTGGCATTAACTTCAAGTAAACATTACTCAAAACTACACGTTTTTTAAAGGAATTGACATGAACTCCTTTGAAGATGGATTCATTCTTTTAAGCGTTTGTTACCCTCTCCAAGGACAAAATTTAATGAAAAAAATTGAAGCCACTTTTGAGAAAATTTCAAAATTGTTCAAACTTCATGCGTTTCAAACTCATAAGATCTCCATTTCCTTCAAATCGATCAAAAAATATCAATTTTCAGAAAAATGTCTGAACGGTTTAGGCGCTAGTGTTGAACGTAGATGGACGGACGGACAAACAGGTTTTGCCGTCAATCGATTTTGAGTATCAAGGAACCAAAAAACCTGGATTTTGACTACACATTGTGTTAGAGGAAGAAATTTCCTATTTATAGAAACAAGATTGATCTACTGCTGCATTACCAGGACCCCGCAATGAGAATTTTTCTAATATTCCCAGTTTTCGGGCGCACGATTACAATACATTTTTGTAGTCCGGTCCGAGCCGCCGAGGCGAACGCTTCGTAACCGAGGTAGCTCTGCCTTATCGCTTTCTGGCAGTGGTGAACCCGCAGCGATCAGTGCGAGAACACTCAGTGCCAGTGTCGTTCGTGTGAGCGGTGCGAACAGTGCCACGTTCAGAAAAAGTGTTATTTTAGTTGTAGTAAAAACCAATAAATCATTTTTAGACTAGTGAATGGCCACAAGTAGTTGCTCCGTTACGGGGCAACTAATTCGAAGCGCAATGGACGCTACCTATAGTGAAAATGGTGGTGAAAACTTGTTTAACAGTGAATCTGTGCAACCCATCCCAGATCAAGCAATACTTCAACAGCAAGAACTTCTTCAGCAACAACTACAACACCACCAACATCAGCAACAAATGATAGAAATACAACTCTCTCAACTTCTAACTCAATATCATGTGCCTCCACAACCGCCTCTGCAACTAGATCAACTACAGCAACTCCTGACGCAGCAACCACAGTTACCGCTATCAACAAGCAGTGCAGATACGGATTGTCAGAAGACCGATAGATTAGCACAACAAAGCAGTAGTACAACAGACGTATCAACAATGTCATCTGTTGAAGGTACGTGCGATAACACTCTGGAGTGGCAAGAAGTCGTCCCGAGACGGCGGAAACGAAAAAATAGTGAACCTTCACAAAGAGCTCTAAAGAAAATGCCAGTTACAGAAAGTATTACAAATTACAACAAATTCGAACTTCTTTCTTCTACAGAACCAGAAAACAACATAATAGAAAAATCTGAATCCAACGAACGAACCAATGGTAATAAAATTCCACCCATTTTTCTACCAGGAATAAAAGATGTGAATATCTTAAAAAAATGCATTGAAGAAGTATTAAAAAAAGAGGAATACAGCTATAAATTACTGAACAGTGACAGTGTCAAAGTCATATTAAGTACAGTTGAAGCATATAGAAAGCTCATAAAACATTTTGAAAATAAAAAATTGCAATTTCATACATATCAGCTCAAAGACGAGCGTTCTTTTAGGGTTGTGCTTAAACAAATTCACGCAAATGCAGATGTTAAGGAACTGCAAGAGGAAATTGAAAGTTACGGCCACAAGGTTCGCCAAATTTATAATATCCAACACAGACAAACAAAAGCGCCACTCCCTCTCTTCTTCATAGATCTACAACCTAGCAAAAATAATAAAGATATTTATAACATAGATAGTTTACTGAACTGCAAAATCAAAATAGAAGCACCTCAAAAGAAGAAAGAAATCGTACAATGCAAAAGATGTCAAGAATATGGACATACAAGGACATACTGCCATCGAAAACATCGCTGTGTGAAATGTGGAGAAAATCATCCGACCGAAGTCTGTAAAAAGCGAAAAGAAGACCCACCTAAATGTGCTCTATGTGAACAAAACCACCCAGCAAACTACAAGGGATGCGAAGTCTACCAAGAAATAAGACAAAGTAAATATCCCCAGAATACACAAAATTCGTATCTTTCTCACTCACACCATCGAAGCAACAAACTTTTAAATAGTAACGTACCTAGCGAAATGCAACACCGCACTTGGGCCTACGTAGCCAAGTACCCTCCATCACATCAAGTCATAAATGATAATAGTAATACTGAAATTGCACAACTAATATCAACTGTTCAAGAAACTTTTCAAAAATTTGAATCAATACTAACCAAGCAAAGTGAACAAATCTCCAACCTGATAAGCCTCATGACCAAAGTAATAAGCAAATTATGAAGACATTTCGTATTGGTGTATGGAATGCCAATGGTCTAGCGCAACATTGCAGAGAAATTAACAATTTTCTACAAGACGAAAAAATTGACGTAATGCTCATCTCAGAAACTCATTTCACGGAAAAAAGTTTCTTTAAACTACCTAACTATGAAATATATGATACAAAACACCCAGATGGCACAGCCCATGGAGGTACGGCGATAATAATAAGAAGAAACATACAGCATTCTTTGAAATCAAATTTTGAAAATGATTACGTGCAAGCCACATCTGTACTAGTTTATGACAGTTTCGGTTCATTGACAGTGTCAGCTGTCTATAGCCCTCCAAAGCATAAAATAACGGAAGAAATGTATAGAGAATATTTCGATACGTTGGGTGCAAGGTTCATCTCTGGAGGTGATTACAACTCACAACATTCGCAGTGGGGGTCAAGACTGTCGACTTTACGAGGAAAAACACTACTCAACGTAGTCACGTCACTCAACGCAGAACCGCTATCGACAGGAGAGCCAACGTACTGGCCAACCGACTGTAATAAGCTGCCGGACTTACTTGATTTCTTTATCATGAAAGGAACAAATCAGAGCTTTACATCAATTGAAAATTCTCTCGAATTGTCCTCCGATCACTCTCCAGTAATATTAACTATTAGCTCTCATATAATAGAAAATAATTTTAAACCTAGTATTTCCAATAAAAAAACTAATTGGAGTGACTTTCAAACATGGCTTAATGTAAATATTACTGCAAACGTTCCTCTAAAAAGTGAATTCGATATAGATGAAGCAGTTGAATTTTTAACTACTAGCATCCAACAAGCAGCATGGTACGCTACACCAGAAACGTACGGAACAGCTTCTCACAAATACCCCAAAATAGTTGACGAAATGAAAAGAAATAAGAGGAGACTTAAGAAAGATTGGCAAACCACGCATGATCCAAATGATAAACGAAACTTCAACAGGGCAGCGCAGGATCTTAAAAGATTTCTTCAAGACCTACATGAAAATAAAACCAAGGAGTATCTTGAAAGACTATCACCAACCAAAGACAACGACTACTCCCTATGGAAAGCCACCAAACGCATTAAACGACCAATCAAACCTGTGCCGCCTATACGTGATAAACATGGAAAATGGGCTAGAACCAACCACGAAAAAGCAACAGTATTTGCGGAACATTTTGCAAAAGTTTTCCAACCATTCCCATCAGATGAAGAAGAACAAGAAAGAAATATTATTCAGTTCATTAATGCACCATATCAAATGTCTTTACCAATAAAGCATTTCAAGACAACCGAAGTTTCATATGCAATAAAACAAATTAATCCTCATAAAGCACCTGGCTACGATCTCATCACCGACATTGTTCTAAGAAACCTGCCAAAAAAAGCACTAGCATTGGTAACCTCAATTTTCAACGCCATCATCAGAATTGGACATTTTCCCTCTCAATGGAAATACAGTCAAATTATTGTCATACCAAAACCGGGGAAACCTATTTCCGAAGTATCCTCGTATAGACCGATAAGCTTATTACCAATCTTGTCAAAAATCTTTGAAAAGCTTCTCCTCAAGCGGATACTTCCAATCATAGCAGAAAACAACATCATTCCAGACTACCAATTCGGCTTTAGGTTGAAACATGCCCCTACCGAACAAATCCACAGAATAGTAAAAGTCATTAATGAAGCGCTGGAGAAGAAACGTTATTGTTCTGGTGTCTTTTTGGATGTAGTCCAAGCTTTTGACAAGGTGTGGCACTCAGGACTCTTATATAAAATCAAAAATATGTTACCCCACCCGTTTTTTGCACTACTTCGCTCCTATCTTACTGAAAGACGTTTTCAAATAAAATTTAAGGAAGAAACATCATCATTCTATCCTGTCGCAGCTGGAGTACCGCAAGGTAGTGTTCTCGGTCCACTACTGTATCTACTATACACGGCCGACCTACCTGTTTCAACGGACATCACGTCAGCCATGTTTGCTGACGACACAGCGTTTTTAACTTCTCGTGAAAATCGAAGCATCAGAAAATCTTCAAGAATACCTCACTGTGCTGCAGGAATGGTTCACAAAGTGGCGTATAAAAACTAATGAAAGTAAATCTGTCCATGTAACGTTTGCACTCAGACCAAATAGATGTCCTCCAATTAAAATCAGCAACAAGTATATACCACAGGCAGATTGTGTAAAATATCTTGGTCTACATCTAGATCGAAAAATGACTTGGAAGACACACATCAGAAAGAAAAGAACAGCTCTCGAAATCAAAATCAAGCAATATTATTGGCTTCTAGGCAAAAAATCGTCTCTTTCATTTCTAATAAAGTACTGATTTATAAATCGACAATAAAACCTGTTTGGACCTACGGAATAGAACTTTGGGGCACTGCGGCTAACTGAAACCTAGAAATACTGCAACGATTCCAATCAAAAACTCTAAGATTGCTTGCCAATGCCCCGTGGTTTGTTTCAAATACAACATTACACAATGACTTACACATACCTACAATAAACCAAGAAGTCCAATTCAGATTCCAAAAATATTATAAGCGCTTAGAAAACCATCCAAATTACCTTGCATTAAACTTACTTGACAATAGTCAAGAATTAAGAAGATTGTGCAGAATTCATCCCCTGGACCTCTTAAATAGGTTCGATTAATAAACAAAATGTATATTGTACTGTTATAGTAATTGCACTGTAACTAAGTAAAACAGCTGAAATTTATTTATATGTATGTATATATATATATATATATATATATATATATATATATATATTGTGACGTACCTGGTGATGCCGGGTATTTTCACTGCAAAAAATTACTAAAGGAGGGTATCTTTTCCGTGAATGGGTCCCTACGATAAGTTGGTATAGCATTAGGAAAGTTAACTAATAAATGAAGTACAATCATGAACAGCATTTATTCACAAACCAGATTTGTTAATTACATGATCTAACAACATTTATACACTCTGCCTTGGTACCAAGATTAGGTGTAGTACATATTATCATACCTTCGGGGCCCCGACCAATACCTTCGATGCTTGGAGCACGGCTCGTATCGGCAGGGGTCGCCGACCTTCGCAGCAGCTGGGCGTCGTCGGCGGCTGATGGCGTGGCGATCGCCTCGGCTGGTGACCTTGCGAATCCTTCCTGATTCGGCTCCTGGTACCTCGGTGTTGCATCTCACTTTGATTATCTTCCGTCGCTGGATTGAATCACTTAACCCACGGCTACTACACGTGCTGGCCTCAGTTCCGCACCACACAATTCCGGTGTTATTCTTACCGCGATAAATAATACAAGCGCGATCGATTGTTCTCTCGTCGCTGATCTCTCATCCTAATAACATTCTCGATCTCTACTTCACGTATCTATTGTTTTACAGTTGCTACTACTTTACAAAATGCACCGCATGTTCCCTTTGTCCATGCACTAACGGCGAGCTCTTCGCCACACGTCCGTACCTACCGGCCACTTCTCCGCGACTGTCCTAACGGCTGAAATCTTCGCCGTTCGCTGCCCAGTTCGTAACCGACATTCTCACGCTGTCCTCGCGGCGGCGGCAACGGCGGCGGTAGCGACCGTTGCTAGTTCCCATCGTTGTTCGCCGCGCTTGACGTACGTACCGCGCAGTCCAAAATATATACTGATTACTTACGCTAATGTTCTAATTAGTGTAAGGAAACACATTATGTGTTTCATCACCCCCCTCCTTCCCTTTTTTGGATTTTTCCTGCCTAAGAAAAATTCACTTTATCGCCATCGTCTCTGTCGATAATAACGCTCTCTTATTCACTACATGAATCCTTATATACACTTATTCCCTAAAATCAGATTAACACGTGATTGTTTAGACTAATACTAATATTACACTTTATTTACACTTCACTGTTGTCCTCGTTTATTGGACACGGTCTCAAACTGTTAACATTATAGTGTCCTATCACTTCTTGTCTGTTATTTAACAGTCTGGCCACATTTTATCCGTTACTTTGTCTATAAAATTCGGCCCCTCATATAACAGGAAGAATTTTGGGTATAATTTTAGGTTTGGGTTCGATACTCTGGGAACCCGTAGCCGTACCGATTGTCCCTCGCTAAACTGGTGAGTCTTCTTCTTTGGAGTACCTGCGAATGTGCAGTCATACTCTACCACTGCCTTCTGATACCTTCCTAACTCGGCATGACTTGCTTTGCCCAATAGGTTCTGCATAGTGATGGAAAGCTGTCGCGTTATTACGCAAATTATTGCTTGGTAGTTCCTCAGGTTTATCTTGATGTTTGTTCGGGTTTCCTCGCTCCAATCTCGTACGAGAATTTTGTCATTAAATTTCTTCAAGAATTTAGGATATACATTCCTGTCCATGTCCTGGCGTTTCCTTCTAAAGTTGGGTATGATAACTGGATCCTATGTCCTTCCATGGTGTTACTTAGTACTAGATGCTGTTCTGCTGCTCGCATAACTGCGTCAGGGTTTTCCTTACCATCTTCCGAATATTTCAGCGACTTTGGAGGCATAACTGGCGTCACCCCATTCTTGACGCTCGGTGACATTTTCCCTACTTCTTCCTGTTCAACTTCATCTTGTATTATTACTTTCTCCTCGCACCCTTGTTTATTTTCTTCGATTTCTTCTTCTATTATACGCTCCATTTCTTCCGTTTTCATTTCCACTTCTTCTTCCATTATTTGCTTCAATTCTTTCGTTTCCACCTCCACTTTACAAACATCCTCCTTGGCCTCGATTTGGACCTCCACCGTTTTGCCCTCCGCTGTCTTGACTTCTTCATGAATTTGGTTCGTCATCCCCTCGCTTTTATCCTCTGCAGCAACCCTAGCATCCACTTGATGGTGTAGCTGAACTTTTAGCACCTTTTCTTCGCATTCCCGCCTATTCTCCTGTATTTCTTCCTTGACCGCCAACTGTAACTCAATTTGTTCTTCAGTGTGTTCTATTCTCCCACTTATCTCCTCTCGTAATTTGCTAATTCGTTCCTCTGCTTTCCTATCCTGTTCATCTAATTTCTTGCTCTGTTCTTCCGCGAACTTCTTGATCTGCTTCTCCGTAAATATTTTATGTTCATCTAATTTCCTACTCTGCTCTTCTGCCAACTTCCCAATCTGTTCCTCTGTGAATATTTTCTGTTCGTCTAATTTCCTACTCTGCTCTTCTGCAATTCTCTTCTGATCTTCCGCCGACTTCCTAATCTGCTCCTCCGTCTTCCTGCTCCGTTCTTCTGCTTTCCTATCCTGTTCTTCTAATAACTTCCTATTCTGTTCTTCTAATTTCCCATTCAATCCTTCCCACATCTGCATCATCATTTGCCTTATATCCAGATCGTTAACTTTTCCACCCCCCTGACTTGGATTTCCTACTGCCTGGTTCATCGGTGTTGACGTAATTTCTACTTCTTTATTGAAACTGTCCCCTGACGTATCATCCAACCTGCTTCCAATTCCACTATCCCTGCTTTCCGATAATGTGCTACTACCAATTCCTTCGTCTATCTCCCTTACTTGCTCCGCCTTCCCTTCCGAGTCCAATACTACGTTTTGCTCCTCCATTTTATTACTTATAGCTTCACGTTCGATCCCGCTTACACTAAATGCTCGTACAATTTTCCCTTTGCTTCTCTTAACAATAATGCAACGGTTGCCCTCTTAATTTATTATGCCCGCCACAGCACTATATACTCTTCGTGACTGTTTTAATGCACTAATATTTCAGATGCTGATTGATGAAGAACACACCCTCACTCACCACAAAAACACAATAACACTAATTCAGTAATCACATAGATTCCCACTCACCTACCAATACATAAACATATTCTCTACAATCAGTAATATTATTACAACTTGAATACATATGTACTGCTAATAAACTCGTTAACATTATTACAAAAATGCTCCCAAATTTTAGTAAATCCACTATTTGCTTTGGAATTACTTCTCAACACAATTATTGCTATATTATGTGCACAACAATCACACACAATTACATGTCATGTCGTCTCCATAAACTTCCCTCAATAATACTACATGAATGTTGAAAATATACATTCACAATGCTGCTACACACTTCCCAACCTAGTATCCTTTCCACTAAATTCCACAAACTTTACCATTACTAATGAACAATGCACTGCTGAATGTAAATTCCCAGCAGGTAATGTGCACGATTTATCTAATAATATTAAATACCCTTATATTTCCACAAGAATTATTACTACTTCACAAATTCTTTAACTTCCATGTTATGAAAAATACCAACCAATTCAAACATTATTGACTTGTCTTACAAAATCTTTGAAATTATACTGCACTATATCACTTACAATATGTACATTTATAGCTTTCATAAACCCAGTAACTGTAGTAGTAACTTTATACTGGTTACTCTCAAATAGTTTCATATATCTGCCCGCTATTAATTAAACAACAAAATTTCTGTAATTACCAAGTATTCATTATGCTTTCTTGACTTATGCATGCTTTGTTAGTACATGTACTGTTACTTTTGTTCCCTCTAATAATGAGCTTTACATTGCCTGCCTATTATATTTAACCTGCATTGATATACATCAAATACATGCACAGTACTTTCCAATGTTTTATCAACTTTCCTAGGGCCACATTTCTTAATTATACGCTTTCCAGACTGTTCGGGCGCCAGCTGTGACGTACCTGGTGATGCCGGGTATTTTCACTGCAAGAAATTACTAAAGGAGGGTATCTTTTCCGTGAATGTGTCCCTACGATAAGTTGGTATAGCATTAGGAAAGTTAACTAATAAATGAAGTACAATCATGAACAGCATTTATTCACAAACCAGATTTGTTAATTACATGATCTAACAACATTTATACACTCTGCCTTGGTACCAAGATTAGGTGTAGTACATATTATCATACCTTCGGGGCCCCGACCAATACCTTCGATGCTTGGAGCACGGCTCGTATCGGCAGGGGTCGCCGACCTTCGCAGCAGCTGGGCGTCGTCGGCGGCTGATGGCGTGGCGATCGCCTCGGCTGGTGACCTTGCGAATCCTTCCTGATTCGGCTCCTGGTACCTCGGTGTTGCATCTCACTTTGATTATCTTCCGTCGCTGGATTGAATCACTTAACCCACGGCTACTACACGTGCTGGCCTCAGTTCCACACCACACAATTCCGGTGTTATTCTTACCGCGATAAATAATACAAGCGCGATCGATTGTTCTCTCGTCGCTGATCTCTCATCCTAATAACATTCTCGATCTCTACTTCACGTATCTATTGTTTTACAGTTGCTACTACTTTACAAAATACACCGCATGTTCCCTTTGTCCATGCACTAACGGCGAGCTCTTCGCCACACGTCCGTACCTACCGGCCACTTCTCCGCGACTGTCCTAACGGCTGAAATCTTCGCCGTTCGCTGCCCAGTTCGTAACCGACATTCTCACGCTGTCCTCGCGGCGGCGGCAACGGCGGCGGTAGCGACCGTTGCTAGTTCCCATCGTTGTTCGCCGCGCTTGACGTACGTACCGCGCAGTCCAAAATATATACTGATTACTTACGCTAATGTTCTAATTAGTGTAAGGAAACACATTATGTGTTTCAATATATATATATATATATATATATATATATATATATATATATATATTGAAACACAGTGTTTCCTTATGCTAATTAGAAACATTCAGCATAAGAAATTAGAGCTCATTTTGAACTGCGGGGTACACGACAGGCGCGACGAACAGCGGTGGGGAGGGCCAACGGCCGCCGCCGCCACCGCCGTCGCTGCGAGGCGATCGTGCGAACGAGGATCGGCGGTTAGGAAACGGAGCGCGGAGCGGCAGGGAATTCAGCCGTTACGACAGTTGAAGAGAAGTTGTCGATGGCTACGGACGTGCTGCGAGAAGCTCGTCGCTAGGCACGGATAAGGAAAGAACGTGGCGGGTAGGATGTTAGCTAATGCAAGAATCATAGGCATGTTAGGTAGAGGCTGGGAGAGTGAAACGTAGCCGAGATTGGCGCGAGGAGAACAGTAAATCGCGCATATGCCATTCGACGCAGCGAGAACAATACAAGAACTGTGTGTTGCGAAACTGATGCTGGTGCGCATCGCGACCACGTGCTCTGTAGTCATATCAAAACAGTGTACGATAGTTAGAGGGAAGTGCGACGACAAGGTCAGAGAACGGGCACGATACGGACGCTACCGAGAAGTTGTGAGTGTTTCGGTGATATTGCAAGCTGAAGTACCAGGAGTCCAAGAGGCCGCCAGCCGAGGCGACCCCACACTACCCGCCGCCGGACGCGCCGAGCTGCATTGGAGGTCGGCGACCCCTGCCGGCGCGAGCAACAATTCGAACAACGGAGGTATTTGTTGGGGCCCCAAGGTATGATAAAATATCATGATAAATCCGATCTTGATACCAAGGCGAAATGTATCAGTATATTGTATCATGTAAATAACAAATTAGTTTGTGAATAAATAATGTTCGTGATTATACAACATATGTTAATTGAATTTCCCAATGCTATATCGACTCCTCATAGGGACCCATTCACGAGCAAGATCCCCATCTTTAGTAATTTCTTTGCAGTGAAAGTACAGGCAAACGCAGGTACGTCACAATATATATATATATATATATATATATAATATATATATATATATATATAAACATAATTACGTTCATGATTGTCAGTGTATTTATATATTGTCTGTTATTTTTCTGTCTTGATCATATTTGTCCTATGTTATATTTGTGATTTATACCATTTATTTGATCATTACTGAAAATGAATTCACGAAGGACTGAGAATGCCCAGTTCCTTCACATGCAATTGTAACTTTGCTAAAAGATTTGCCTATTGTTCAGATGAACAAATTGCAAATAAAAAATAAATAAATAAAAAAAACGATTACAATACTTTCACTTCTTAGGAAGTAAGGTGAGAAAGTAAAAACTTGGCAGATGCCCAGCTAAAATAAATCCCTCCGGCAATTTCTCGTCCTAGCGAGATCCCACGTTCTCTCAACCAGATAGCTCGGATTAACCACGCCAGACATCTGGAGGAGAATCTCCGACATCTGGTCAAAACCCAAGCGTTTCACGGGGAAGCCTTACGCTCCTACACGAAAAAGGTCCCCTAGATCCGTGCCGGGAGTAGGCTGCGAAGGAAACCTGGGTCGAATGCAGAAGTGGAGCTACGACCAACGGTCGTATCTCCGCAAAATTATCCAGACATAACCCAAGTGTGAAAGTCTTGTTCCTAAATGTAGTAAACTACTTTTGTAAAATGTATCGTAGTAAGGTATCTCGTTTTGTAGGTCAAATATTTGGTGGACAGTAAAACGTCTCGCTCTGTGTATGTGGTCAACACCAAAACAGGTTCCCCAACTGATTTCGAACGAACGAGGGTGCCCGTGCTGGTTCGGAGCTGCGACGGAAGTTATCGCAGGGCACAGGGCTTTTTGACAAAAGGTCAAGCGAGTGACTTTCAGTACGGTTTGACGCAAGCGTCATGTATCGCGGACCTGACGACAAATTCCCAGTTAGGGGAAGCTGCGAATTGGGCGAAACAAACTCGTAGATATTTCATAGGATCATTTTTTTAATTATACTAACTCTTTAATATTAATTATCGTGTGTAGAAAAACATATCAATGTCATTAGTTATTCAAGGATTGCTCATTTTTTAAAAAAATGTGGCTGAATAAGTCAGTAAAAAAGCCAAATAAAGCACATTAATACAATTATTTTCATACAAAATATCTTTTCAATTGTTCCTACCTCATTCATCTCCGAGAAACTTGTGTTTTTACACCATTTTTGATGAAATTATGCTTTGTACGTTTTAAAATAAATATCCTTTTTTAAAAAAATTACAAATTATGTTACTAATGGGAATCAAGATATTTTCCTACAATAAATATTTTCGAAACTTTTGAAAGTACCAATCAAGTGTTCGCATATAAATTTTACCAAAAAAACGTTTTAGGTGCGTGGCAGTCTGCAATTATACAACATTACACTGCTTTGTGATCTGATACTTAAGATGTACACAGCAAAGGAATTTGCAATGGTTGAGTATCGCCATTCATGTTCTAAAAATCACTAAATCTATTATATTGCCTTCGAATTCTATTCTTGCGGTCTACTGAGTTTGCTCACACCACCCCTTACTAAGGCCAGAAAGCGATAGATAATTCGCGTCGCCGCTGTGCCATAAGCTTCTTTGTCGATGGTTGTTACACGTTCTTCCTCCTAGCACTCCCTTTTCGAAGCCATTTGTCCTGCCTCTGAACGATGTCTATCCCGTCCTCGATTAAATGCAGATGGGCAGGGAATGTCTGGGATCGCGCGCCGGGATCGGCTCGTGCCGGGTCGCGGAGCTTTGAAGTTGAGCATGCCTGGCCTAAACAATTCATACAAAATTCTCCGAACGTATTATTTCCCTATCGACCTGGACGAGTTCGAGGCTCTGCGAGTTTGAAATCGATATATTTTTTTGTGAGGTTCACATGATCATTACATCAATATTTTCAAATTCTTCTTAAAATTCCTTCCAATTATTAGATTATTTTTTTTCCTCCGATACAGCAAATGACAGTTAAAAATGGGGACAGGTCTAATTTTTGTTGAATTTTAGATAATAACAAAAGTCAAACATTTTTTGGCGTCTTCCTACATCACAAAATATTTTTAGAGACTGCTCAATAGCAGATCTTTAAATAAGGTGATATAAAGTATTTTGAAAAAAAATGCACTTTACCCGTAATTTGGAAAATATTTTTTAAAATTATAATTATTAAAAAAATAAATTGTTTAAATTGAACATTTTATGAACAAATTGAAACGTTTTCTCAAAAGGGGCTCCAATTTTTTCTTTATTTTGTGCTTAATAGAGCAAAGTACGCTTATATAAATGGCATAGGGTTCATTTTTTTTATTTGTTTTCCAAAATTGGAAACATTTAACGTGGCAAATAACTGTATTGATTTTGATTTTTACTTAATGAAATTTGTAGAAGAAATCTTAAATAAGATCCTGTACATTTTTAAAATACGAGCAGTTTTGCGTAATTTTTGTAAATGTTGGAAATTACAAGTTCGAATTTCCTTGAGCTTCTTTTGTTGAAAAGTCTTTCACGATACATGAAGTCCCAATACGACAATGGTAACACCGTAATAATGCTGTTTGAATTTCATACAATTTCTTCTCATCGTTGAGCGCGAATATTTCTCGCTACATGGAACGCAGCGGTGTGGATTGTCAACTTTGTGTTCATATATCAAGAATCAACATTGAAGAATCCATAGATGTGTTAGGGAAATAAACTATACGTTCTAATAACCAAATTTTTATCACAACAAGGTTGCTGTTACAATTACCTTTGATATTACATTTTAAATATTATTCGTTACAAAACCGAATTCTTCCTTCCCTCTTTTAGAGTTCTCTGCCGATGTTACATCAGAGATGATTTTAGTTCTGTGTAGTGAAGTTTAATTCTACTGAATATTTATTAACGAGACTCATCGTTCATCGAGCAGATTAAAATATATTCTATTTTTAAAAGGGACTTCCTTGTATGATGTGTGATATTGGAAGTCTAGCAAAATACACTTCTCACCACGCATTACGTCGCTAATTGTTCGAAAACATTGCGCGTCATTTCACAAGCTGTCTCTGCTTTGAACGACTGCGATAGAGTCCGAAAGCCGCAAAACTCCTAAGTACTTTGCTTTGTTTCAGGGTGATAATTTCTGGACATCAGCGTATTGTAGGTTGCCTGCAAAAACCTTTGAATCCTTTCCTCGAAGCGTTCAACAGTTTAGGAAATTAATTTAGGGCGTAAGGTAAGTGAGGGACTCAACTGAGAATGGTAGGTTATAGAGCGATGCGTAAGTGAGGGGTCGTGAAATAATGAAGGAAGTGATTAAAAGGGTCATAGTGAAGTGGAGTGAAGTGAAGTGCAGTGTAATTTTAATTGAACAAACATTCAGTACGGAGTTAGATTATTGAAGTTTATTTTTCTTAAGGTAATTTAATATTTTATGAATTAGACAGTTTTTATACCATTATTATTTTTATTATTAATGGTATTTTATTATTATTTTTATTATTACTTATTATTATTATTATATATTTTGCAGGTTAACTATATTATCTTATTTATGTAATTAGCTTCTATTTTATGTAATTAACCGGGTTATGCCCATTTGCAGTTCAAATAAATTTGTCTTATTTATCTTAATCGACTAAGAGTTTTATTCGTTAGTAGTATGATATTGACACTGAATATTATTTTTAATGTAACTGTTATTTTTCTCCAATATATATTCGTGAATTTTCCTTAAATTATTTGGCAAAACGATGTTTACTGAAATTAGGCTATTGATAACACTAATGAGTCGCAAATTTCTAAAAGTTTCTACGTGAACTGTCGGCAGAAATGACGTGCCGCAGACACAACTATCTGTTCTGCACTCTTTACGTCAGTCTATCTCTGCATGCGACAAAGTATCTTTCGCGACTTACAGACTGCCCCATTTATACTTGTAAACCGCGTTGTCGATTGTCGTTTAGAGATCACAGCATGCGCTAGACACCTTAATCCGCGACGTTTTTAAGCGGACGACCCGACGCCGTGGAAACCTTTAGAAATCGAAACTTTAGAAAACGAAAAACTTCCGAATCTGCTTTAAAGCTGAATTTTAAAAATCATTAGTATTTATAATTATTCATCGAATGCTGACTTACTTCGTTTTACTGAATTTGTCTTCTCGTGGCCTGTCCGTGTAAAAGTGCTTAGTTAATCTTGCATAATTTTCTCTGTTCTACATAAGCAAGAAAGTAAAAAGTTTAATATTGGCTCATACCTTCAACTACGAGTTGCATTGTACTACTGTAAGTTCTAACATTGCTAAGCATTTATCAACAAACAAAAAGAATTAGACCCCTGCATAAAAATTTATTTAAATATCCACATTTTTTACATTTTGTTGATTGTGTCTCTTCTGGTTTCTTCACAACATTAACTACATTTCTCGGCTTAAATTCGAATGCCCTTGGAGGGATAATTATCAGTTTTCACCAATGACACAGTTCTAAGGTTTCTTACGACACCATCTTTTAAATCATACCGTCAGCTTTCCTTGGCGTATTACACACATAAAAGAAAAGCAATGCTGAAAACATTTTGTTACAAACCCATGAATATGAACAAATAGGGAAAACAACTATGATTATGCTGGTAAGTGGAGATAAAACATACTGAATCAGTAAATTTCAATAAATACGTATCAATGGCACTGTTAGTATGTGTCAAATAATGTTTAATGGAAATAACGCGATGTTATTTCATGTTTGTTTATTAAATGTAGAGGGTCCGATGAATACCAGCAAAATGTGGAGTGGAGTAAAAATAGAATGGCAAAGGTTGGCAACAGCTTTTGAAAAGAGACATTCATTGACATTTTCATTCACTGACAAAACCGTGAAATACTCGGAAAGAATACTCTTTGAACTTTACATACGAGTAAGTACATGGATTCGTACAGAAATTATTGGTGCGGAAGTACCCTGCATCGTCTTGAACGGCGATCAAAATTCATTAGCTTTATTAAGAAGATCATAGAGATATTATTATCACGGGTGTGTAGTAATACTAAAAGACTAACTATTTCTTTTGGTGTCGGTGTCTAAAACCTAACAGTTTACCTGAATTGAATGATTGATTACATGCATAGATTATAATGAGAATACTCTTTAATAATTAAAAATTGTAATAAATTTAGAAAAACCTATATAAGATAGAAATTGTTTTAATAATTAATTTTAATAATTAGGAATTGAAAAATAAATTAAACTTGATATTATCTCAATATGTATGCTCTTTTTTCAGACATGTTGAAACATTCATTGAATTTTTCCCAATACTGAATTTTAAAGTTTTACTAAATGTTAAGTAATACGAGTATTATTGAGTTTTACTAAACTTTATTGCTTTTAACCACGTTAAATCTAAGGAACAAAACAGCCTCTTGACTTGTGATTGTTATTGTTTGAATTCGCCATAGCAATCTCCATGAACCAACTCTCAGACATTTGGAATTTGTATGCATATGCATGCCATTACCTACACTTTGTTGTACCTTACCATTGCGAACTGCACTAGAGCTAGCCAATTACCCTTAGCAAGGCAGATGAGCAACGGTCTTTGAGTATATTTTCGCCCACTACCCTATTCATAATCCTGGCCGTGGAAGGAAACCGCATTAGCTCCCATCCCCGCTTGCCTCACCGAGAAATCGTTCGGCTTTCTCGTTGGCGCCATTCATAATTCAAGCGTATTGGTCCATCGACGGTGTTTGCGTAACATTTCTATTTAAAACTCTCGTTTGAGATGTGGTGCGGGCGCACGCCACAACGAATGCGGACGTCTAGTAAATGGATTGCTGGATGCAGAGCCCCGCCTCCCCGCCGCGGCGTGCTTCGCCTGCCCACGCCGCGAGCAGGAGGGAGAGAGGAGAGGGGAGGGGAGAGGGGGGAGGGGAGAAGGGAGAGGCGGGGGCCGGCCGCGATGGAGGCGGCCAGCACCCAGGAGCACCCATTTAGAACGTTTCCGCTCGCTAACAGAATTCTACAGTAGGTAAGAGGACGGTCCAAACCCTTCCGTGCTGGCTTGCCCAAAGCGTGCAAACACGCGGGGGATAAAGCGCCGCTCTTTTTATTTCAGTGTTGTGCCCGCGCTTAAGTGCCCCCTGCTTCCATTTGTGTCGGGTTGGGATGGGACTGATTTTAATGATCGGACCACCAGAATGCATGCCTGCTGTCCGATGCTTTTTATTTAGCGCTTGCGCTACTTTCAGAAACTGGAAGGTAAACAACAGGGAGTTAACAAAATGCACACATTGTACTTTTTTATTCGAGAAAGCGTTGCTCTCATCATATAGCTTCATCATTTGCTATAAAAATACTATAATTTGTTAGCATATAACTCAATCGTGACGATTTGTTATACAAACTCTGGCAAACGTGCTACTCTCATCTTAAACGACGTTATTTCTTTTTGTTTGGAATTTAGTCACTTAATAATTATAAGAAGTTAGATATTTTCTCGGGCGTAATATTTTGTTTTAACAGTGTCATATCACCGGGTTTACAGTAGGTCATTGCCATTAACAATCAACATTTTATAAGGAGCTCCTTTGTGAGATTTGGCTTTCTAGCGAAATAAAATTAATACGAGTTTTTTTACATTAATCAAATTATAGGTTCGGAGAGAGGAATTTCGGTCTCCGGGCTTCAAAGATAATTGTCAAATAATAATTAGGGACGGGAAAATGCGTTAAATAGTTTTTAAAGACATTTTCATACAAATGCATAATTGTAATATTGTATATATACACTAAACAGTAGGCACGAAAGTTTTGAAAGAAGACGCTGAAGACGTCTGCGTTACAAAAATAATGTGTGTTACGAGATATGATAGCTTGAGTCCCACACACCAAGAGATGCCATGCTGCCATGCTGCAGCATTCACTTCCAATTAAATTAGAGTTCCATGCACTAGTTCTTAGAAGGATTCAGATTCATGAAATTTGGGTGCTGTTATCGAAGGTCTCGTACAAAAAAAATTACCGTCATTCTTGTACAAGGAACTTACCTTTAACTGAAAATCATCCACTCGAATCGGGAACCCAGGCCTTCTGGGTTTTTACCTTCAGTTGGAAATGATGGGATCCCTTACGCCAATGCAGCTACTGAATTTGTAGACATTATTCAAAAAGCTCTCGAAGAATGCAGTATTCATTGATTCGGCGCGCCAGTTGATACATTAAAGTAAAGGGAGTAATAAAAAAGGCTTCCGTATCTTCATAGAAGAGAATTTTACTTTACTAGAGAAATGAAAGAAGTCTTGAAAGCGTTTTCTTATCGCGATTGCAGGCGCTCGAATTTTCAATTTATTTCCGTATTTTCTAACGACCGCGTCAAATAGCTAGGATCCAACATAATGTTTAAGAATTTCTGTACAGAGTTTACAGAAGTTCCTGACCTGGAGAAAAAGTGTGTATAATGTCATTAATTTTTATTTATTTTCTGTAAAATTTGATGAGGTTATCTCCCTTTCCGGAACCCAATCGTTTCTTTCATTGTTTTCTGTCATTGGAGGCTTCCAGAAGAAGCTGCTCCACGTTCATTAATTTGTCCGCACCGCGTCTCCCTGTGGGCCGTTGGCTACACCTCTTTCTTCTCCTCTCCGACATCCTATTAACTTAACTTTTTACGAAGTCTGTAATTTTCCATCATTTATAAGTCTACAAAGAACGTTGGCACTTTTCCTTCAATTACAAGCATTATGTGACGACTAGATCTCTATAAAGCCTTTATTCCTTAAATGATAATTCTTAATTTCTTTAAATTTTAAATTTGTTTGATGTTCAAGAATAAACGGAAAAGTGTATTTTCATAATCAGCCATTTGTCTTTCATGAGTCTTTGAGCTGCGTGTTTTACAAGAAATTAATACCATTTATTTCGACTCTCAGCAAGCACACGATATCTAGGTGAGTTTGTTGCTGAGCCGAGTGTAATCGACGGCTTTTAATTGAAGTGTAGGCACATGATTACATGACGTAGCAAGTATTAATAATCTGAAAAATAAAAACAGCTTCCTTCCAATGGCCTGATGAATATAAGAATCAAATATATTCAACACTTGTCTTTCTTCTCTTCTATCTGTATGTCAGATGTATGTATTGTGATGTGATTGTATGTCAGATGCAATGTATTGAACAGCGATTTAACTTAAATTTTTGTTGTAATATAGGTTTATGTTATTAATGTGATGTATATGAGACACAAACAGTGCAAAAGTATTTGAATTGATGTATCCCCAGTATTTCCATTCCTTTTACGGTAAATAAGTAGAAAAGCAGAAGAAAATAAGAACTAGTGGTGCTATAACAGCACGTACGATTTTCCATTATTTGAAACGGGTACATAATATTATAATACTACATGAACCTCGAAAAATGTTTTTAACTCCCAAATTTCTGATCACGTTGGAATTCTAATTCACGAACTTGGGTTTAGTACGCTATAAGCATATTTACTGTACCAAATTACTCAGACCGTATAATAACAATCCCGACGTTTTAAATCATTAATATTGTAGTTGTAGGAAGTCGCCGAAAAAGTTTAAAACATTTACATTTTACCGAAAATTCAGAGTTCAACAAAAGTTAAACAACCACTATTATTATAATCATACTTTGCTCTATTGGAAAAAAAGTAATAAACAATTTGGGTCCATTTTGAGAAAATGTAAATGCCGTTCAGGCTTTATATGAAGAACCTCCTAATATTACAAAAGCCTGTTTCACATTTACAGGGCGTTGAGTTCGGGCAGATCAATCGGGATGTATCAATTTGGAAGAACAATTTGAACGGTTTAGGCGGTAGTGTTGTTCATAGATGCAGACAGACGTTTAGCCGCAATAAAAGTTTTAGGTTAGCAAAGTATAGATGCAGTGTGAGGGCATGAGATCACCTTTTCATTGTCAGCGACAGTGATTCTGATTTATTGATCGAATGATTTGTGTTTCGCGCGTCAACTGCTAAGGTCATAGTTTCGCAAGTAAAGTGCCTGTCTTTACGAATATCATGTGAGGTGGCGGTGACCCCCACCCCCGCTGCATGGTGAGATTTGGCGCTAACATACACGTCAGCTTGAGGGTTTTCTTCACCCGCCAGCAGGGCTTCGATCTCACCGGGATAAACTCTAAACTCCTGTCTGCTTTCCCGACATATGTGGTAGAATAATGCAGGGAAGTGTAAGTGTCCGTAAGGATAGCAGCGTAAGGTAAGGTAGAAGAAAAAAGAAAGATGCGCGCGGGCCGTGACACGTTTTTATCTGTACTTCTCCCATAATACCCTGGTGTTGATCCGATAAGCCACGGATAATACCGATGGAACCAGCCGGCCGCCATAATTCTCCTGCAGAGGGAAGGCAGAAATCGACATATTTATTTACCTAGTGTAGAAAATCCAGCGACTCTTGGAACTCGAAATCTGAGGCCTCCCGGTCAGAGGCACTGTAGTGACCTCAGTTGATGATGTGAACCACCTCAATCGGTGACGAACAAATGAGTAGGTTTTGCGTAATTATGTGATAAATAGGCAATAAAAAAATAAATATTTTCTCATAAACTGCTCGGAAAATGTTCTTTAAATTTTCGTGTGTATGAAAGGACGGTACAAAAATTCCATTGAACTCTGTACATTCTAAAATTACAAAAAGTTAACAGTTCAAAACTACAAAGTTGAAGAAAGATATTTTGATTTTCAACAGAATCTCTTCTAAAAATCAACTCTTTAAAATCATGTACAATTTTTTGAAAAACGAGTAGTCTACCTCTAATTTCTATTTGTAATTAATGCAATTTATTTTAAAAAAACATTTTTTTAAAGACCGCTACAAACTTTTTCTGTATTTTTTTCAAGGATAAAGAAGTGACGCTTAAAAGAATGATGCAAGTCTAATTTTTATTGAACGTTCTGAATTTTCAAAAATTGTAAATTTAAAAATAATGCGAGAAAGTAATATGCGTTATTTGAGCATCACTAGTTTCTTAATGATACCATTTCTTCAATAAAGATCTTTAAATAACAGAATGTAATTTTTTAAAAGTATGTATTACACCTGTTCAACTTTCATTTCAATGCTTTTGAACTCTTTTGAAGATCGTAATGGGGCCCAAGCAATTTCGGTCAGTGGATATGCTCATAGCTTGCTAAGCTAAGCTCGTGTAGTCGAATCCTAGCGTGGGCGGAAATGTGTCGGTTTGAAACACTACTGCAGCTTCACATTGAATTTTGATATTTCGTAACCCGCTCAAATAATGGCAGAAAGTACTCGCGGTTGAGCATCACTAGTTTTTCGTGAATCAGCCATAACGGTTTTATATTAATATTATTGTAAAGTTTTAAACTTTACATTCCATAAAGTCATTTTTGCTTTGTATTCGCTCTTAACATTCTGCAATTCCCATATTTTCTTACGCATGTATTGATTTTATTTGTTTTCTCCGCTAAGTATTTTGCACCATGTGAGCAAATTTTTTGGTTCAATTCTCATTCAACAAATTCTCATTCTGGCTAGCCGTGAAATTGTCTTACAAACATGTACTTTTGAAGACAAAAGAGGGTATGAAGAAACTTGAACTTCCAAAAGCAGTTGTGATTCGTTCGGAAAAGGAAATATTGTTCGTGGTTTGACGCAATTGCAGTATTCTCTGTAACTATTGGCCTGAAAACCACAGGAACGACCAATAGTAACAAATAATTTATCCAATTCTTTTCCAGATGACAGATTGTTTCCATTAAGCATTTTAGAAAATCTGAAATTCTCGTAACTAGAATTAATCTACAGTAGTAGCCCGATTTATTGAATTTTAGACATGAGTCGATACATCCGATCACTAATCTCTTAAATACTTTTGATAATTGCCTAACTAGTTAGCCTTAATCCCGAGCGTGTGACGTAGGCGGCGGAGGCCAGTGAATGCATAGATCATTATTTCCACTCACGCACCGTGTGCCGCTCGCAGGGGTGGGCCGCAACTTGGCTTTTGAAGGAGTGGGCAACCGCGACCGCGAGCGGATGCCGACCCGGCGCTGCTGGGCTCGTCCTCGTTGATTATATAACGGTCCGCTTGTGTGCCCGGTAGTTTTGCATTGCGGGCGAGGCGAGGAGAGTTCTCGTCGCCCGTGGCTTTCCCGCCGAGAGAGCCCCGAGAGAGCCTCGCGAGAGCCTCGCGAGAGCCTACCGTTCTCATCCTGCTCTCGGGGCCCCCGGGATCGCGGTTGGAGGCTTCCGCGTGTGCCGGCCGGTGCGGCGATTGCCCTGCAGGAATGGGTCTGCCGTCTCTCTCCGCAACTCCTGTTCATCATGTGAAATTGGGCTACCGAAAGTGTGGGCTTGCGGATCGGCGTCACATCGTCCATGATTCCCACCGTTGGCTGACGCCGAGATAAGAGAAAATATTGTCGCTCGTAATTCCGGTAGGAATTCCTCTAAGCCGAGTTTGCAATGGCTTTATGGATGATGTACGTTTGAATAACTTTCGGTTGTTGCTCCAGATATAAACCCCAAACGTTTAAGATATAATATTTTTTCAAACTAAAACGAATTATATTACAAATTTTAGAATTTACAAGTGCTGTTAACGTGTGTTTTAATAGAAAACCATCTGAATTGGAACTACGTGTTTATTGGCGCATTTTTAAGGCTTAATTTCACATTAAGGTGGAACCAACGAATGACTTACATAGCATTGATGAAACGAAGTTCAATAAAGTACAATGAAGTAAAACCCCTTGTAGAAAACTCTAAGAAAACGCTTTCAGAATCCACAAAACTAATTATTTCGACAGGTTATAACCGATACGGGTGATGATTTATTTGATGTATATAGTGTATTTATGAAAGGTTTCATTTTGAAGAGGATTTGATATGTAGAGAAAAATGTTGTTTTGTTTTAAAAGGATATTTATTGATTGATTATTTTGTGTTTGGTCGCGTAGACAGTGTTATTTCCCCCCTGGTACATGAGTTCCGGCTCTGACTTACGTGACGGCATGCAGATTTCCCTCCTCTAGGTATCTTATCTAGTTGAACACTGATCATCAGGGGTCAAAGCTACGGTCACGATTGGCACCTACATGCTTGGCTGTATATTGCATGTAAGTGTTTATTCTGTGTGTGCATGTGTGAGTAAGAGAAGAGTAGAGAAAAAGTGTGAGAGTAGAGAGTAAGAGGATGAGGAAGGAAATATGGTGCACGGTCCCTATTTCCTTTGTTAAGGTATTGCTCTGATATTTACTCGAAATTGATTGGAGAAACCGTGGAAAATACCTATCAGAGCAGTCGTTGGCTAGAATTATCCCTCAGACAACTGCTGACGTCGACCCAGCTATCTAGCTAGTGTAAAAATTCCTCCGCCGTCCTGACTACCTGGTCCTTAAGACTTCCCGGTCAGAGACACTCCAGTTGTTGCTCTCATATATTTAAGCCGGTTAAATGATTATATAATATCAGTGGTACGGAGTAGAAGAGATTTAGGGGCTACTCCAAAATTATCTCGGACTTCTATCAAGAGAAGTTGATGTATTGTTACTGGCGAGGATAAAAAAGACTATGATGTTCAACGGAATATTTCAGGGGATGCAAGTTTAATCTTTTCCTTTCATGCCATAGTCACAGGATAAAATCTCACAGACTTAAAATGACGATGTTAAATACATAATTTGATCGATAGTCGAATCATTTTGAAGAATCACCGTCACGAAAGCATTTCATTCAGCGCTTCGCTTTTGAACGGTGTAGACGTCTCTCGTTAGTACCAACTCCATTTCAATCAAGGCAAGTTACACGTCCCCAGTGACGGTGCAAACTATCCGTAGTGGCACAACACAACATTGACTTGGAAGCCGCCCTTGCGACTGGAAACGACGCTCGGACAATCGAAGAACATTATCCGCAAACAACTGGAAATTCAGAATCAACAATTTATAGGACAGTGAAGATAACAACAGTAGGTTTAAACTCAAACTCAACAACTCCGACAAATGCAACTGATATAGCCGCCCCTGCCACCTCTGCTCTTATCTTCTGGCCTTCCTGGCAAACAGCAAGGACAACTACAAAATACGCCGCGAGTTAACGACCGGTCAGGTACGTGCAATGTGCTTCAACAAAACCAGTTAATCGTCAGCGACTCCTGACCAACATCCACAACAACGTAACACAAATAATGTTAATATACAGCAGCCACAAGAACAAATGGAGCACTACTTTTCAACAAGAACATGCATTACAAAAGTCTTCTTTCTCAAGAACGTATTCAATTCAACAGATCATGTGGCGAATTTCACTTTATAAAACAACAGAACTATAATGTATTAATGTATTTGAGGCACATGCAAACCAGACACGAACTTCACGCGCAATGCGGGTACAGTTCCGCATGACACCAACTGACTCAGAATCTGCCACCCCATCAGTTGGATACTTGTATACTTGCGATAAGGTAAGGGGCTAAAATAATGCGTTTCTATGACCGATGCCCAGTAGAATATGAGGGTGGACGCTACTTGTTTTCAAAACATCCACTAAGAATTTCTAAGACCTACTCGTAATATTGAGTGCGACTACCAGACGCGAGAATAAACACGACAATCTTCAAATACATAAGATAAAAAAACACAAAAACCTAATTTTGTTAATATCTCATGAAAGTGCAATAGATGAACAGAACAAATATTTTATTTTTGAATAGATTTCATGTCAATTGATTCTACATATCTTACAGGTGCAATTTAAATGTCTTTTGAGTAATAGCCAAATACGGTATGATACGGTCTATTTAAAAACGACGTGACGTGATACGACGTTGATTTGAATTGAATTGAATTGAATTAATGCCTTATTTTACGTGGCGAGACTCGGGCCATCAGGCCCGCTCTTCCGTCTGACCACGCAAATTTCGCTACATTTTTATTGTGATATTTGTAATATACATATAACATTAAGTACGTTGCGCAATCTACCTTTCTAGAGGTAAAACTCTTGTTTCCTAGTGTTATCAGATACAATTTTTGGCTATATCACCACTTAAGACTCTCCTACCCTTTGCTAACAAAAAACTTTTTATTGATTGATTTGGTCTGAAGGCAAAGAAATATTTTTTTGGAACGTCACACTGAAATTATCAAAATATTGCAAACTGTTTTATTAGGAACGTTGAAAAAATAAATTAATAAAAATAAGGTTATATGGGAAATTGAACGAAATCACATTCTGTATGGACATAATTTATCACATAATATGACAGAATGTAATAAAAGAAGCAGTTTTTGCCCCAACTGGAGAATGGTCGATTTTAGAGTTGATATACTGTTGCTTGAAAAAATTCACTGCAACACTGGAAAATATTTGGTCACTTCATGATTTATTACGATATTGTCCAATTTATAGTAACCCCTCTAGGTAAGGGTGAGTTACTGACCATTACTAAACTGACATGAGACTGCAGTGACCTGTCACAGATGAAATAAGTTATTATTACCTTGACCTGCACCTCCTAGTGATCATCGAGATCATTTCGTTTCAAACGCTCTTTACCAGAAAACTATTCACTAACCGGACTTCGGAGATGAAAAAAATTAAAAAAAGATACTTTTGGGATATAACTATTGTTCCATACTAGCTATGTTTTAATTCGGCGATGAGTTGATTTATGGATGTGCATGCTTCGGACTACCGATATATTGATATGTTTGTTATTCATGTGCAATATACCTGACAAATATGGACGACCGAGTACTGTTAAGTTCATGGCTGCATGCTTTAGCATTCCATTCTCCAAACACAAAATGATATCACTTCCACGGTATTCAAGTCCTACCGGTCTTCATACTCTACATAGTATTGAAATCCTACACGGTTATTTAAATCCTATCACATAGAGATTAACACCGCATTAGTTTATTACAATTGGGTCCCCTGTGTGCTTATACTTTAAATTTAATTTATTTATTAATTTGTTAATCAATTAATTCATTAGTTTGTTAATCAATTAATTTATTAATTTGTTAATCAATTAATTTATTAATTTGTTAATCAATTAATTTATTTATTTGTTTATTATTTAATTTATTAATTTTTTATTAATTTATTTAATACAAAATTGATGAATGTTTTTTGTTGATGTTAATTGAATTATTACTTAATTTAATATTTATTTACCAAAACAAGCAATTTCAATTGTAAGTTTTTCTTTCGGCGACATGAAATAATGACAGTGCACTAGCTGCACATTAATTCCAGTGGGCGGGCCGTGGGGCCGTCCTCTCGAGGGGGGCTGGCTGAAAGTTCGTTGGCGCTGCGCTGGCCGAGGGGCGGCGCCGGCGCCCGTCTGGCCGCCTGACGGAACCGTAATCCGAAACCACGCGCCTCCGCCCCGTCGCGCCGGCAACGCCACTATCATTTAGCGCCTGAATTTGAGCCGAATCAACTGCGTTAAGTGCTTAAAACGAAAAGAGATTATTCTCGAAAGTCTCAGACGAATGGGAAAACATAAGGGAAACTAAATTAAAGTAAAATGTGGTTGGGAATTTACATATTTTATCATTGATGCCAAAACTCACAAAAATGTATTCTAATTTTTGCCTAACGACCCCATTTTCTGTTCGATATTTTTAAAATTTCGCATTACATGTTGTAATAAAGATTTAACTTAAAAGATTCGCACGTCAAGAGAGTTATAAACATTTTGGAAATGAGCAAGTAGGTAACCAGCTTGCCCGCACACAATACATGAACAATTCAACTTCCGTATTATTATGCGTTTCACTCGTATACCATGCATTTTCACTTCATATGTAGACAAAGAATCAATGGAAATCAACTACTAATCAATAGAAAATTGTTAAATTTAATGATTGTCACTAAAAGACGCCTCACGGGTAGCTCACTGATTAGCGTGCTTGTTTTCCATGACGCGACCTCGAGATCGATTCCCGGTCGGAACAAATTATAATTCGCACTTTCCTTGCAATGTCCAAGTAATTGTTGCTATGTGATGATGATGAAAGTTCACTTTCTTTTCTTGAGAAGACCATATTACTGCGTATGGATGTCTATGTGCTAACCACACGTCCTCGTTAACACATGACCGCCAGGCCGGGAATCCGCTGGTAGAGGTCAGGTGCTCACTGCTGGTCGGAGGCTGTTGCGCCAGTACAGACAGACATTAAAAGACGCTTTATTTGAAGAGCTTGGTGCAGTAACAAAAATCCAATACATCAACACAACACCGAAACCCCAATTACAACAGCGTACAGCTGTTCGTAAATGTTAATATCTCAATTTTGGTTGCTGAGTGTATAATCTTATTACTGCATCACAATCTTCATAAATATCAAGAAGACATATGTAATAAGATAAACCACACTTTCATTGAAATTGAGATATTAACATTTACGAATAGAGGAATTGCTGTACTTTGCTGTTGCATATCTTGTTACTGACTCTAGCAATTCAATTGTTTAAACAAAAGCCGATAAAATCGCAAAAAAGTAGGTAGTTTTTAATTCTTAAATTGAAAATAATTTTTTATTGCAAATTCTGTTAAGAGATACGATATTCTATTCTTCTATACTTGATTCTACAATTCCATTCTATTTAGCAAGAATATATTGCATTTATGAATCATGAATATAAATAGTTACTGAATTATAAGTACATTTAAATAATCAGTAATATCAGACATGTGTACGTTTAAGCATATTAAGCATGTTAAGTCAATACACTCTTACACCAACTCTTCTCCATGTTTGCGGGAAATAAATTCCTTTACAGATTGACCCAAATAATTGCAAAAGAAACGTTAATTATCTAGCAGCCAGTGTACAAAACTGTCATTGGTTTAGTTTCTGAAATAGGAGGTACTTGTGCTAATAATGACGCGTTTGTCTTGTTCGTCGGAACATCTTTGATGCTGCTTGCTTTGCGGAGGGTTGTGTTTCCCAGTGATTTAATTTAATGACGTTACACGTTTTGCGGCGTGTTTCACGTTGTTTAACTCTCCAATTCGGTCTTATTTATTTTTAATTCCCTTTGTGAACGCGCGGGCGCGCACGCAGCCGGCGGCGGGCGATCGCGCTGAATGCTCATCGGCGACCACTAAGCGTTCTGCCGGTAGCGCGCCAGCCGATAATGGAAGGACTTCAAGGGGATTTGCCTCTTTCAATATTTTGTTCTTGGCTCTCCGTTCGTGTACACAATGAACAGATATGCGGATATGAACGGACGGTTATGAAAATAACTGGTATTTATGGCAAACGAATCTTACAACTCGCGTCCTGACGTGTTTGTCGTTTTTACAGGGTCTAGATTTTTTCGTATTTCCTTCTCCTGCATTCCCTTCGAAGCGGATCGATGTCACGAAAGTTCGAAAACTTATCTCGTTGCGTTCCGCTCCAAACGGAATCGTTGAATAAAAAGTGTTGGGAGAGATGCGAATACTCAACATATTTAGAATACACCTGCAGTATTCATGAATTACGAGGATGTGAGGGCAAAATGACGTCGTAGACGAATTCTTGCTCCGAGGAAGTTTGTATAAATCGAACTACACAAATTATTCAGGCCTGGTAATTGAGGTGATAGTAACAGCAACTCAGGGCTACCACGTCCAATCAATTTTGAACAAATCGTTTAATCAAACTTTGTCTTTGCGTTAAAATGAATTACTTTTCTTTGTATATAAAATTATCTGTAGGGGAACACGACGATGAAAAAATGACGCTGAACCCATGGGGGTCAGTCATGAATATATTTTGGATTTCAGATAAATATTTCAGTGGTGCGTATCTGCCTCAATGTTATCGTATTTATTTAAAGTCAAAATAAACATTTATAAATATTCTCGAAAATGCTTCATTTATAATTTCTCATCTTACTTTGTAATAAGAGAAAGTATTGCAATCATGCTTCGGAAATCGGTGATTTTGCGAGAGAAAAACTCCAATAGCCCAGCCCTGGTAAAAGTGGATAAATAATGTTCCTAGATAATGTTGTGTGGTCAAAATTCACGTTTTGTGGGTACTTGATACCGAAAAATTGATGGCAATACGTCTGTCCCATCGTCCGTGCGACCGTACACTCGTCCGTCCGCTAGCGTCTAAACTGTTCAAAAGATTTTCTCCAAAGTCTCCGAGCGACTACGTGATATAGCGGTAAAGCTCATGATGGGCTAACTAGGTAGATCTCTGTTCTAGTCTCGACACGCAGAAAAGAAATGTTGTTTGGAAACACTTTTTTAGTTTCATGTAATAGTAAGAATATTACGGAGACCATACGTACTGTAATGCGCGATTGTAGTCACTAATGCGATTGGATGCAATATGAGACATTTTTCGAATACATCTAGAACTCTCATGCTCGTCGCTTGGGAAAGATGAACTCCATAAAGATGCAAAGGAAGAAAAACTGATATTTCCTTTTTACTTTTTCGAATGCTCCGTATAAATAAAGTTATGGAATGGTGCAGTAAAAAGCGACAATCGTTTGACAGCGGAACACAATTTGTAGGTCTCTGATACCGAAAAAATGTTCTTTCTTTCTCCTATGCCAGGTCTGCACAACGCCTACTTCCGCGGGCAATCTGTACTTAAGAGCCAGCCGTCTGCACGCGAGAGGGGCGAATGTGAAAGAGGTGCGAGTGGTGGGGACAAGACAGCTTTTGGATGAGGGGAGAAGCCGGAAGGGTGTCGACGCTGCGCGTAGATTGAAAGCCTGATCCTAATGCAATGATCCATGTTGCCCACTTATTTTAAATGGGCAATTAGCATGTTTCTATCTACAAGGGACATATTTTACTGTTTGTGTTCTTCTGTGCATTGCTATGAACCGTCATATTTGTTTTGTTATTTTATGCTCATTGTAAATCATAAACAATATTTTAAAGCAGTGGCCTCTTTTAAAAATGTTATGTGATTTTAACTGTGTACAATTTAATAACTATTTTTTCTCTAAGAAAATTATAATCTTCAAGTGATAGCAATACGGAGGAAATTGACAGCAATCTCTGACATCGAGATTGATATAAAAATGAAATACCAGGAGCGTAATTCCAAGAGGCAATTCCAAGAGCGTAATGTTTGGCAGCACATATTTGTGACCATTTCCACTCATTATGATGCTGAATAAGTGGTAGCAACGACCCAAACTCTTTTACGATATTTTATGGGGAAACATTAAATTATGTTGAATCATGTTAAATATAAAGCAATAGGCTTAATCGTTTTATTCGATGTCGTAAATGATTATGAATTAATAGTGTTAGTTAATTTGAAATTAGAATTATATAAAGTACTCTTGTCGGAAATAAGGTAATACTTATGGTATCCAATTCAAATACGTATGTCTAATTCGTTTTAGGTTCATTCTGTCATACAACGACAACAAACATTTCCAAAAAAAAAAAGATAATGATACTTGACCTGTGTGTAAGTCCGCCAATTACTCATTCAATTTACGCGCTGTGGTTCTCATTGCGCATTCTCATTGGCGGTCCCCACTCTTAGAATGGGTCTTATCACCACCCTTCCACGCTTCTTATATCTTCAGTTTTGAGACTACAATTTTTTAACAACTAAATCGCGTCTTCAAAGGAAGATCGTTAAAGCTATGCATAATATTTTGACATTATAATTAGGTTTGCGTAATTCTGAGTAAATAGTGACAATTAGTGGTATTACATCCGCACATATCTTCTCACAGCCTATTTCAAACTTTTTCAATTTTGCAAATACAGAAAGTTCAACACAAATTGTCCATGTGCCATTTTTATTACCTTTTGCATAATCCGTGAAAAAAATCAAAGAAAACATTTGCAGCCTTTTTTATTTTTTTTATAAATTGCATTGCAAAAAACAAAAGGCGCTTGGAAATATGGTGTAAGTCCCATTTTCGTTGCACGCTTGAACTTTTGGAAATTGCAAAACAAATTACACTGCAAAACTACAACATTGAAAATTGGGATTTTTATCTTAAATGATATGTGTTCTAAAAAATATACCTCTAAATATGGTAATATAATATGTTTAGAAAATGGCAATTTTTGCGTAATTTTTTATTAAAATAAATCCAATTAAAAATTATAAACAAAATATAAACAATAAGGTCAAGTATTTCATAAATTTTCTTATGTTGTGTATCAAAGGATTGGTTCCGTTGATGGTAAAAAACTGGTGCTGGACCCATTTTTGACGATAGTTTTGTATTTTCGAAAATTGTAAAAACGTTATTGCAAAATTATAATGTAGATAGTAAATTTTATCTTAAATGAAATCTGTTCTAAAAATTAAATTTTTAAAAAAGTTCATGTATTTACTTTAAAAAACGAGCAATTTGCGCGTAAATTCTACTTGAAGTTCATGTAGTTTATACAAAAAATTCTAAAAGGCGGCTACAATTTTAATTTTTTCCCCACGGAAAAAGGGCGCTTAAAAGAATATCGGTGGTTTAATTTTCGTTGAACTCTGAATTTTCGAAAATTGCGAGTTGGAAATAATGGGAGAGACCATTAATTTTTAAGCGTCGGCAAAAGCCAGTGCGGTCGAGTGCCTGCGTGCTCTAACTGAATAGGGCAGGCGAGTAAACCCGATGGCCCTGCGTTCGAGTCTCGCTGCGGATAAATAAATTTTGCTGGTTGGTAACAGGTTTGCAGGTTCATGTAGTAGTATAATATTACGGTGCTGTTTCATATAATGTGTGAAACTATACGCTGTGGGGTACTTGTAGTTAATGCTTGGTCAAACGTAGACTAATTCTCTAATTTTTGGTGGAATGCATGCTAAGCGTATATAAATATTTGAAAAAGCGTTTGTAAATAGTTGATATCTGATTTGATAATTTATAAATGAAGATACCTGATTTTATTGTTTGTGAGGTGCTAATTGTTCAAAAAATGACATTGCCGTTTCTGTATTTTCATGCATCATTTCTGCATTTCACGTAAAGTTCGAGAAATTGCAAAGTTCAAAGGCCGAATGTAATTTTCAAAGTCAATTTCCACTGGCAGCCCTGACGAATTTTGACCGAAAAAACAAATTAACAGCTGTGTGACATGCGCCGTAATTTCTTTTGTTGTTTTTTGTATGGCCTTCTTCCCGTTTCATATCAATTCTGTTTTTGATTAATAAAAATCCATTTTTATTCGGAGTGTAATTATAGGTTAATTTGATAAAAGTAGAAGTGAAAATAAATATTCAACGAAATGCGGATATGAGATAAATTCTAAGTCGAAATTAATTTGATAATGTTGCATATTAAAAAAAGGAAAATCAATATAAGAAGAAAATTAAATAGAACAATGTATTAAGGAATAGAATACAGGATGTTTCAGAAAAAAATGCACCAACGCAGAGAACAGTTAGAGGAAGTGACGAGAAGACATAAACTCTGCGCCTAAGAAGCCGCCGTTTTGCTCTATGTTCTGTGAAATGGACTTATGTGCTTCTTTAAGTTCAGCACACTGCCGCGCACTTAACTCATAGGAGTGAACGCATTTCCAGGGAAGAATAATGCAGAACCTAAATGTCATAAAATACTGTGTTGGTCTTAAAGAAGATAATATTTTAGGAGAATTACATAGAGGTGCTGAAAATGTAATGAGTTGAGTCAAAAACTAAATTATTTGATGTGCGTGATCTTGGCTGTCCGGGTGACGCCGCGTCGAAGGCTGTGTTGCCGACGTTTCGACCATCTTGTCGTGGTCTTCGTCAGGGCTGGTATGCCTGTAAAGTAATGTATATGTAATCAAATGTTGGGCTTAAATTCTCGTGTTAACGCGCCAATAGAAGATGAGGCAGCGATACGATGTTATGTCAAGTAATGCGATAAGCCACATCTCAGAGCAAACCAATACTTTTTAAAACAACAATTAAATATACACTTTGATACCAGGTTGAAAACAGATAGGCTCAATCTAGGTATCTCTGAATGTCACCAAAGGTTCGATGTAAATCCACATTGGTAATCACGGACTTAGGCTGTGTGTGGATTTTCTTTAGCTCACACACGTTTGCAGAAGCAATTGAACACATAATCCTTTGTGAATAGTGGTTCATCTCAGAAGAAGAAAAAGTATGGAAAATGGATGTGGGGTGCACATATATTTAAAAACCATCGATAAAAATTATTCAAAGGGGAATATCGTTGGGTAATGCGTCTGTTGCATCTGCTGGTAAAATGGGCGGAGTTATTCTTTCCACTTCGCGCCAAACAGACGTGTAGTCGACACGAAACGCCGCAAGATTGTAGACGAGGTACGCTATGTGATCAAAAGTATCCGGACACGTGGCTGAAAATGAGGTACCAGTTCGTGGCACCCTTCATCTGTAATGCTGGAATTCAATAGTGTGTTGGTCCACCCTTAGCTTTGATGACAGTTTCCACTCTCGCAGGCATATTTTCAATCAGGTGCTGGAAGGTTTCTTGGGGAATGGCATCCCATTCTTCACGGAGTGCTGCACCGAGGAGAGGTATCGTTGTAGGTCGGTGAGGCCTGGCACGAAGTCGCCGCTCCAAAACATCCCAAAAATGTTCGATAGGATTCTAGTCAGGACTCTGTGCAGGCTAGACTATTACGAGGAAGTTATTGTCGAGTAAACACAAACGCCACAGGCCGTGCAGTATGAACAGGTGCTTGATCGTGATGAAATATTCATTCACCATCCCCGAATCGCTCTTTAAGAGTGGAAGCAAGATGGTTGAAAATGAACGTAGGCCTTGGTCGCGATAGTGCCACACAGAACAGAAAGGGGTGCACGCCCCTCCATGAAAAACACTACACCATAACACCATTTTGGACGTGTTCGGATACTTTTGATCACATAGTGTATGTTGTAACCATTCGAGGCACTTATTCTGAAAATCGTGTGAGCGCACTGTGCTCTGGTGGCCCGAGTCAGCTTTTCGCATGTTGTGACTGGACAGATAATAATTAACTTCTGTCAAAGGAAAATTCGTTTGACAGATATACCAAGTTCACACACATTAAGATCAATTGCAACAAACGTTCAACACGGCGGCACTCATCGCTCAGGAAATATCATAAAGCTACTGTACATCTCTAGCATTCCCATGGCTTGCACTATATATCGGATCATCATCCCTTCTCGCCTTAGCATAGGACTAGCCAAACGAGTTTTCTGAAATCTAAAGCTTGTCGATATACAAAGCAAAAAGGCAGAGATTACAGTTCTATAGGAAACAGGAAACGAAAGTCACTACTACACTGTACACATTGTGTCCTGTTCACTCGCAGCTGTTTGCTTGTCCAGAGGGTTCCCATTCTCCGAGTCCGAGTATGGTAAGCCTCTAATTACGAAAAAGAGAATCGTTATTCTTCCTGCCAATGAGGTGCGCATTCGTCGAAAAAATGTTAGCTGTTGTGTTCATATATGACACGAACGCATACTAGTGTTTAGTGATTTAGAGCAACACTCATTACATAATATTATGTCACAAGGCGCCCACAGTTAAGTTAACAAAAAATTTATTTCAGATGAGCCTGATGTAGCGGCTACCATTACGTCTCTAGAGCGCGGCGGTTTGCCGATCTTGCAGGGGTGCACGTGCAGCACATAGAATAGCGCATGACGGCCGCTCCTTAGACCTAGAGTACTTAAAAGAAAATTTAGTTCTGTTGAATTGTTTACCTGTCCTCTGAAGTTGGACACTTTTTCTTGGCACACCACGTATATTTGTATAAAATAATATGGGAGTCATTTATGATAAATGTTACATTCGCAATACTTTCTGCACTTTATCACACTATCACATTACCAGGCCTGCACAGTGCCTGCTCCCGCGGGCATTCTGTACTTGCGAGTCAGCCGTATGTCCGCGAGAGCGCCGAAAGGGCAAGTGGTGGGGGGAAGGCAGCATTACGGGAGGAGAGAAGCCGGAGTGGGGTCGACGCGGCCCGTAGATTGAATGCCTGGGTGTCTAATGCAATGATCCATGCTGTGAAATGATTTGTTCTTTTATTTAAATGTGCAATCTACCCTATTTAGAGTGACGTTTGGCCCTTGTTGCTATATGTTCTTCTGTGCACTGCTATGTATCGACATTTTTTATTTTATTTTTACTTTATACTCATTGTAACTCATAAACAATATTTTAAAGCAGTGGCCTCTTAAAACTAATTACGTAATTTTACATAACAAAAATGTCCAATATAATAATTGATTTTTCACCAGGAATGTTATAATATCCAAATGATTGCAAAACAGAGGAAATTGAGAGCAGTTTCTTACATCGAGATTGATATAAAAATGAAACAGGCAATTCCACGAAGAATAATGTTTGGCAGCACATCTATTTGTGACCATTTTCCCTCATTTTGAAGCTCAATTAATGTTACCAACGAGCAAACCTCTTTTAAAATATGTTATTTCATAAAATATATGGCAATCATGGCATTATTATGAATCTTTTTAAATAGAACGCAAAAGGTTTAATATTTTTTATGCGATGTCGTTAATGATAATGAATAAATAGTGTTTGTTGATTTGAAATTAAAAATTTATAATTTACTCTTGTCGTAAATTAGAGTACAAAGTAATCATGACTTTTTAAGAATAAGCTTTTTAGATTTGATCTAACCGTCTTAATCAATTAAACATAGTAACTGAAAAACGTGTACTAGTCTCATCAACAAACAAAATGATCCAATATTACAATTTTGTGTTTAGCAGCACGCTACATTTGCTATTACATTTTAGCAAAGAGAATTACAAGAAGTTGGATCCAATACTGGTATCCAAATCAAATGTGTTTGTCAATTCGTTTTATGTCCACATTGTAATATACATGTCTTATGCATCGACAACAAACATTTCCAAAATAAAAGGTAATGGTACTTGAACTGTGCGTTAATTGTTACAATTGTTCTTTCAATTTACGCCCTATGGTTCGAATAGTCGATCCCCACTCTTAGAAAGAGTCTTATCTACCAGCCGTCCATGTGGCCCGGGTTTGCATTCAAGTTGTTCGCGCGCAGCGCCCGAGTCAGTCAAAGTGCAAAATGCTGTGCAGGCTTGCCCTAGACTGTGTTCTCGTTATTTTAAATATCTTACCTTTACAACATACTTATTTTAAAGGTGTTTATTACTGATTTGTGATGCGGAAACGTGTTTAATAACACATCACTGGAGCTTAATGTTTTACTTCCTCACATCCTTATTTATTTCTTATTTAATCAAATCCTTCCCGACCAGCATGGCCGATGTGGCTAAGAGCGTGTAACGAATAAGCGCTTTGACTCAAAGGGTCGCGGGTTCGAATCCCGCTTTGGGCATTGTTGTTTGTCCTGTGTCTCTCGTGTAAGTGTTGTCGCGGAGGGCCTCGCGTTCTGCTAACCCCAGGTCAGAGGAGCCTGCAAGTGTGTTGGTGTCTGTGGTCGAATATGCGTGCCATCGGGATGTAAAGGGTAACCGGCTGTCGAAGAAGAACCGTAGAAAAATATGAAATCCTTTGAAAACATGCACGTTTACGCCAGATTGTACTCCATATGAAATATTTTTACTAATTTATGATTCGCTTACATGTTCTAAAAAGCTATCCAATTTATAAATAAATACTATGATAAACGTACAATTAACTTATAATATAAATAATACAGAAAATGTTGTGTGCACTCGGAATAGAAGAAGGTCCATTGTGCGTACTCAGTAGCTTTTGATATAAAACTGAGAATGATAAAAACATATTTATTGTTCCAGTTTACCAAGTATAAGAGACCAAGACTCAAATCTTTGCTTTGGCGGACAGAGTATTAAATCTTCACCCGTCCTGCAGCTGGGGGACGATAGGTGCCATGTTTCCGTTTGGCAGATCTTTTTTCGTGTGAGTGATGTTCTGCGATGCGAGGAGGTCCCTCTAGGATGGTGGAGAACAAAAACGAATCTGTCGCCAGCCTCATGACTGATGCAGGGCACGTTTCGGGGTGCCTGGAACTATAACTGGAGCACCACGATCTCCACAAGGTTACATGCAGTCGGAGTGCGTTATGGAGAGTATCGGCGAAATATGTTTCTGTAACTTCTGGGAACGGGAGTTGAATATTAATAATGTACTCAAGGTCTCCCAACTAGCCTACTGGGCTCTTCGTTGGAAACCTTCATCAGAATGGAGGTTCACATAACTTTAATATTCATATCAAAAGTTGATTTTAATTTCAATGTAAGGAACAGTGTGTGAGAATACGACATACGTATTAGAAGATGAAATTTTTAAAAAAAATGTACTCATGCAAAACTGGCACCAGAAATCTTGATCCACAAATTGTTTTGGTGTGATGGCACAAAACAATGTAAAATCAGAGAATTCGCACATTATTGCTTTAAATATGTATTCTGACGATAATAATAATAATAATAATAATAATAATAATAATAATAATAATAATAATAATAATAATAATAATAATAATAATAATAATAATAATAATCCCAGTATCGCAGGTCCGCAAACGTAAAACCTGAATTATTTAAAAAAAAGAAAATACGATTTCTCTAGCAAGAGAGCAAAGACTGACACAAAAGTCCGCGCTACTTAGTGGCAAAATGCCCCAATTGGCGTGTACAGGGTTCCTGGAGAAAGCAACGTCCAACAGTATCAGGAACAACTTGCTCACGAACGTATCAGGAAAGGATTCGGAGGCTTCAACTGAGATGGAAATCCGCGTGGGGCAGAAGACCTCCCTCTCTTCACAGACATTACACCTGCCTATGGATTCAGTTGAACACTTTCTTTACCCTTTAAGGAATGGAGGATGTCTTTGTTTTAGCCACTGACATTCATGCTTCTTCCTTTAATAAAGTCTTAACAATGGCAAGCCCTGAAAGACACTCACACTCGATAGGCAACGGGCAAACACACTCGCCAACTGGAATTAAATGCGGACACAATGAGACGAAAGCGTGAAATTGATGTACGCTTAATTCCCTGCGTAACTAGGGCGGGCTAGGTATTGTTATTGGTAACACTATTCGTTTGCAACATGGTTCCTTGGTGTGCGTTGGTAAGTCAAAAGAAGCCATTTTCAAGAACATGCAAGGTTTGCAAAACATTGCATACAGCTTTAGAGCGATAATGTAACCGTAATCATTAAATGAAACCTTTAAAGCGTGTTGTGTAGGTTTGCTACGACTTAGTGGATTAGATGGGACTCAATTTGCTAAAAGTTACTTTAACGGTCAATTCCGTATTGAAAGGGAGAGAAAATCCATCTCCAGTGCGTAGTTTCTATACGCAGAGAGCTGCAGAGTGCTGCCAATACTCTGTCCAGTTGATTACAAGGACTTCTCGGCTTTGGTCTTATGGAACTCTCATTACATAGGATTAACTAATTAATTTCCTATATCGTTTATCCTTAGTGTAGAATAATAATGCATCTTTTCAATGTAACAGTGGTATAATGAAAATATATACATGGAATAACCCTCGAAATAGACATACTCTATTGTATCATCGTTAGATTATTTTCATTTTTTCCTCAGTTATTCACATGTTGAATAGGAAACCAAAGTTACAGATTCAAGTAAAATTCAAGTAAACCATTGATCAATTTCAAACTTTTATAAGATAACTTTGAGAACTTACCAAAACATTGCTATTGGGATTCAGCTCTCTCTTGGTAATTGTAAATTACCCATGCTTTTGCATTTTTGAACTTAATATTTTCAATTCTTTGTCATAATAATTTGATTATATTTAAAATATCTTATTCTCTTAGTAATGAATCAATTAGTAATTATCTTGCGTAAAGAAGAATGTTCTCACTTTGCGACTGTAATGCAAAACCAGGTTTTCTGATACTTCATAGCCAAACCATCAGTTTGGAATACAACACTAGAAAAATGAGAAGACAGAGAAGACGAAAGAAATGCAATAGTTAATTATAGAAAATTATTTGTAGCTTATTGTTTTTATACTAAATAATTTGGTTATAATTGCACGAAATGTAATGATCATAAATTTGTGATTGATTATCCGTCCATTCCAGGAAACTCATTAACATTGAATCGTACTTCGAAATTACAGATATACTTGAGGATTATGAGTGCACTAGATGTCCTCTGTTATTTTATAATGACTACTTTTCAGGTACCTCGTTTATACACCATTTTACTCGCGATACTTTTGTTTTTATCAATTGTTGAATTTCTGTATGCTACATAATCGTAGTTATATGGACGTTTTCATTATTGATGCTCAAGACTAAATTAAATTCTTGTTCATGTTCCTTGAGATAACATCTATTAAAATTTAATCTCACGTAATACACAACAAAGTCCCAGTTAATTTTTAAGGTCAGCAAATAACTACGTTGTGTTGTCTCTGGGTCTAAGACGTGCAAATAACTACGTCTCTGTTGCAGCGGAAATTACACTTGTTGTTGAAGCTGACCTTTCCTCCTAACGCTATATATCCTTTCATCAGTGACTGATTGTTCATCTTCTTTAATTCACATATTAAAAACCTGTTGTCGTTTGTATTGTCCGTTTATTTGGGGTACTGTTAGACAAACAGTTTGTTTACCACATACAACTTTACTTCAGTAAATAAGGGAGTGAGTATTGATTCCGAGCGAGCCAACTATTGAGGTTATTAGTTCCGCAAGTATACACGCAGTGTAAGTTATATCCCTGGAGGGGGCGGTGTTCCTCCCCAGCTGGAACACAGAGATCCGACGCCAACCCTCACGTTGGCTTGGGGGTTTCCATCTCGTGTTATCTCCCTCAGCAGGCAACCGACCCAGCGAAATCAGGAACTAGACCTAAGCTCTTGATTTATCTTCCGACAGAAATGGTTGTGTAGTGCGTGCCAGTGGTGTGTGTGTGTAAATGGAGAGGAGGGGATAAGGATGAAGAAGAAACATTGCGCGTGGTCAGTCACCGATTTGGTAGCGTACTGCTCCGGCATTTGTCTGGTATTGCTCGAAGAAACCGTATAAAACTACCGATCAGAGCTGCCGGCCGATAGAATTCTCAAAATTCAATTCAGCTGGCTAGCCACCGTCGAGGCTAGAATCCGAGGGCTTCTCCGCCAGCGATGCTGCAGATGGGAATATGTTACAGCGGAACTATCACAGCGTATAACTTTCACTTGAAATTATACTGCATGGATTAGTGCACGCTTTCCTCTTGATTCTTTATATTTACAATTTTATTGCAGTTCCTCAAATAGATTCTAAAAGTTACAGACTCGAATCTTATTTTTAAATATTTTTTCTTGAGTTTTAAGCAGTTTTGATATTTCTAATGCTCCATTTTAATATTAAAAAGTAATATAAGCCCCTCTCTTTCATATCGAAAAATCCCTTAGCCAGTTTTGTCTCCTCGCACACCACGTGGTGCCGAGGGAGTCCCAGTGACGGCGGGAGCTCACCGCGTGTAAGACTGTTTTCAAATGCATTGACGTAATTGCAGGTATTAAAAAGCCGCACGACCAGATTCGCGAGCCGCATGAAGTTCGAGACGTCCGCGGCGCTCTTTAAAGGGAAGGCACCGAAGCGAGCGGGAGCACGGGGACCGGCGGCTGCGAGAGCGGGGGCGGCGTGAAGCGGGGGCGAGGGGAAGCGGAGGGCTCGCCGCAAGGTATGGAGAGGCTCCAGACGTGGAGGGGGAGAGATGGAGAGCGCGTACTGAGGCGTGATCATATGTGTGTGTGTGTGTGTGGGGGAGTGCGAGAGAGTGAGAGAGAGGAAGGGAGGGAGAGAGAGAAGCGATGAAAAGGGGCGGGAAGATGTGCAAAAGAGGCGAGGGAATCCGGAAATATAGGCGAGTAGTTGAGAGATTTAAGGCTTATTTGCGTTGAAATCGGTTTTCTCTATCTGTTGTTATGGTGGCACGGGGATACATTTGCTGTCTGCATTCCAATAGGCGATCCTTTCAACCGTGTCTCTAAAACGACGAGTACATTTTCGTACATTCCTGAAAAAAATCTATTAATAATTAAAATAGGTTTTTCCACAAGGTAATAAAATGAATGACTTCCTCGAAAGACCCATTTCATTAAATGCTGAGATTATTTACTTATTGTGTTAAGTTCACTACTTAGACATGTAAACCAGTGAGTATTCTGAATAATCCTACTTAAATTATCAATGCCTCCAATGCGGTCAGTTAGGCAGTTGCCTAATTGGGTACCCAAGTTTAATATGTACTTTTAATGAAGATTGGTGGCTGCAGTTTGTGGGCGCGGGCAAGGCAAAAGGTCTTGTAGGAAGGCGCGTGGAGGCGAGAAGGCGCCAGTCCGGGAGTCAAGACGCTTAAGTGAGAAAACATTAGGCCTCGGCTCATCTAAGCTGGATGTGGCCTCGCGCCCCTGGAACAAGTGCAGAAGTGGAGGAAGCGATAGAGAAGCTATGGTTGCACGGACAACGGGATGAAGATCAAAAGCAAAACTCAACAATAGAATTTGGGACGTTTTTCACTACAGAACAAATGAACGGGTATTTACCTCCAGCGCGGATTAACAAGGTTATGCTACGAATTACACGTAAACAGTTTGAGGAATAGAATTTTCTAATGAACAGCAATTTTCCTACTGCTATCGATGGAAATAAAGCTTTTATACAAGATACATTCATGTATAATTTTTACTGACGAGTTAAATGAACAAAAACAGGATAAATGGAAACAATCTGCGTAATTTCCGAGCACATGTTGGCGGGAAGCGCGGGGGCGTATACACACGACCGCGGGCGAATGGCGGCAGTTGGGGGCGGAAAGGGCGGAGGGGGGCGGCGGCGGGGGCGGCGGCGGCCGGCGTCCGCTGACCCGGGAGAGCAATAGCGATAGGCCTGTCGAGGCCGCCGCCGGCGCCAGCGCCATGGCCCGCGCCCACGCCGCCACGCACGCCGCGTCGCCCTGCTCACACCGGCGAATCCCGCGTCATGTTAATTAATGTACTTCCATTCGCTACGGTGTCGCGCCGGTGTCCGCTCTGGGTGGCGGTGCTGGGCCTCGCTTCGCCTCTGCCGCTGAAGCTTTCGCGACCGGCCCCGCCCACGGCCCCGCCCACGGCCCCGCCCACGGCCCCGCTCCCGAACCACCTTCATTGCTTCCGCGCCACCTCCACACAGCGGCTTCGGTTTCCCGGCACGAGGGAGCGGCTCCCCGCCGTTGGCTTGGTGCAGAGATATCCTGCTCCCGCTCGCGCCGCTCCCACCGCCCCTTCCCCCCTCGGGTGACCCGTCAGCGCCGTCCGGATGCCGAGTTAACCTCCCCCCCACCCCGGCCTCGTGCTGGGCTTCACAGAAACGCCTCCCTGCCGAAATTCTGCGCACTGCCACTTCCGTCACCTTCCCAGTACTACGTCCCCAACCCCACGTCGGGCGTGCAAGCGCATCGCGTCTCTGGCAGGGCAACCCCGCAGCGTCGCCTCTCCGATGTATCGACACGAACATTCGAGAGGTTCTCTCCCCTGGTCCCATCGCTCCACCCCTACCCCCGCCCCACCCCCCGATATCACAACCCACTCTCGTATTGACAGCACCACTTTTTTTAGTTTGCCCAGCTTCACCATCTTCGCAGTTCACGTGTGTCCATTCTCCGGTCCGTGTCGTGTCCGCTCTTTCCGAACGGATACCCGGGGGTCGGCATTCAGTGTAAGCAACTGGTTCGAGTAATGGCGATATGATCTTCGACAATTGAAGTACGGTCCGTAACATTCGTTGTGATTTATATTTTTAGGATTTTACAGTAACCACAAAAAATATAAGGAAAAATATGCAATATATTTTATTAAATAGCTAAGCGTTACATAATTTAACATTTTACTTATTTTATATAATTTTGTAATTTTTTACCATGGCCTACCTGATATAATGTAATACTGACATACAACAACGCGCCGTGCTATAGTACGTTATTACGTAAACAAAATGGACAAAATGCATTCTTCAAAGTATTGTATTTCATGTTTAACTAATTTCAAGTCTTAGCGTACAAGATTATAACGTTCTTAAATATTACAATGTAAGCATTCCTGACATACTCTGTTTTGTAAGTAAAGTACATTTTAAATGATAATTAATATTAATGTCTTCTATGTTATATTTGTTTTTTGAAAACGTTTAATATACGTTTTTGTAGAAAAGTATAGGAGATACAGGTCGTTCTTTACAAATTTAGCTTCAAACAATGAGCTAATCTTCACTTGGTAAGTTTTCATAAATCTCTTCATATTGAGGTAGAACAAAACGTTGAAATTATCTTTGCATTTTGCTTTTTTATGCGAAGAAATGCTATATTTGATTTGAAATACATCTCATAAAGAAATGTTTATTCTGACCATATGTTTCTTTTTTTCCATTTGTTAAATGTTATACAAAAATAATTTAATAAGTGCTGATATGTAAAAAGAGGTTTTAAACATACGTTGCTTTACGTACTTCATTTGGTTCTGACAACGCATAATTATTTTAGAATATTTCTTGAGCTAACATTCAAGATACCTTCATTCCTATGCGTTTACCGGGCATTATGTTTCCATTTAGTTGCATTTCGTCTTCCCCTTTTGGCACGATTTTCATGTTTTGGGCTAGAAATGGACAAAACAAGAGGTCTAACACCCGCTATTTGTGATACATACAACGTTACAGGTAGCATCTGTTGTTAGAACTTGTTTCTCTCATAAACAGGGCACCTACTCGCATGACTGTTACACAAATGATTGTTATTATCTTTTCCGTTGACGAAGAGAAGAGCATAAAATATTCTTACACAAACTTTTATCTTCTCAAAAAGTTGTCGCTAACAACGTTGAAACGGCACATACATCAAGCCAAGCTGAGTCTGCAAACGAATTGACTTCCAGATTTACACATTACTTTGTCTGCCCCAGATACATTTAAAATATTTTCCCTGTTTTTCAACTGCTCGTGTTCTTTTTGCAACCGTTGGAATGTGTTGTTAGAAGAAATTCGCTCCAAACATTTTTCAAAAGTTAGCAATTAATGAAAAATAGAGAACATTTTGATAAAAAATATGAGATTTTTAAATTTTGGAGAATTTTAAGTGTCTTGAGACATTAATGTTTACAGATCACATATGACAGTATTATTATTATTATTATTATTATTATTATTATTATTATTATTATTATTAAGTGTTATTTAAATACACAATCTGGTCTAAAAAGGCGTTCAAATCAAATGGGAATAAGAAGTTTGACATTAATTATAGTGTAACATGAATAAAAATCTGTAATAATTAGCAAAGGGAAGTTGAAAAGTTTAATGACTGGTTCCCTAGGACCGGTGATAATTGGCAAAAATATAATTACTATAAATAAATACTTACTTAATATATAATAAACATATTAATTAAGATACGTAATAGTAATACATAATAACGATAGAGAAAGTTATATAATTATGTTAATAAATAATTACATTTAAGAAGGATAGCGCCTGTCAAATCAAATTTCCCTACCGAACGTGGGTTACTCTAGTCCACATTATAGTTAAAACAGCATACAATTAAGTTCGCAGATTCGCGTTCTGACTCTGCCTAAGATAATGCGTGTGACAACCTTAGATCACTATAAATGTCCAAGAAGTTTGTAAGACTAATTCTGACACACCTTGAATTTTTTAGTCTAACCTCGATATTTTGAAGTATCATCGAAAACAAAATCTTTAAATTATCAAATTTTCGAGTCATTAAAATGCATTTTAAAAACTTAACTTCTTTTAAAGAGCAAATGACACTGTACTCATTAAGCGATAAAAGTATTCAAATGTCCTAGACTTTAAATCAACAGCATTAATTTCCCTGTATTAAAAAAAACAACTTCATATAAAATACGTTTTCTTTGTTTTTTTTGTTTTCAGTCTTTGTTCAACAAAAACCCTAGCGATTTGGCTACATCAAAACTATCGTCAGCAACTCAAAACTGTCCCTGTATATATCGTCAAAAAATGTTCAAATGCTCTAGAGGATTGCTGTGATGCACGATTTTCTATATTTCTTTTGTTCATCTTGCAGCAATGATAGACAAATGACATTATTTCCTCTGTACTCCAACAAGTCATCGTTTACATGTCACAAGATCTCTTCGTCTGTGGGTGGAACGGGTACGACGAGATCTATATCAATATTAATGGAAGGTCTATTAGTCGTCTTCATTTGATAAATTTTGAAAGTCTGCTCATGCTTCAGAAAGATAATTGCTCGCACTCGGCAAACTGCAGGCTTCAAGTTACATTCACAGTCTGGCTTTTCAAAAGACGTTTGCGAATGCTTCTGGCGTCTTTTACATTAATTTTCCACAAGAGAATTAGAACTAAATAAAATTGTCATTGCCCCATTACTCTACATTTCTCAGTGCTCGCTGATGACATCTCTTTCTATCGAGTTCAAGTCTTCAAGTTTTTAATTACAGCGTAACACATTGGTTGCAATTTTCAAGTCTGAAATGATGGAAAATATTCTTCACGGAAAGCCTTCATTTTTTCTGTAATTTTTGGCAAGTAGAGCATTTATCCACGATAGTTATATTTTCTCTAGGTTCATTGTGAAATTACCTTCTCATTCATTCTGCTCTACGTTTTGAAGCCAAGACACAAAATATACTCTTGTCGTCAACGCTTTTTTGATATGTTTACTGTCACCTGGAAGTGATATGAAGAAATATCTGGGTAGAAACGATCATCGTTATACTTATTTATTTCCCTTGCAAACTAAGTATTTCACTTAAAAGATAACTTAAGCTTTCCCTGAGTAGCATTTATAAAAGTATGGTCATTTATTGATCTCAGAAGTACTCAATGGGTGCTGGGAGCCTTGAGAGCGATGGGGGCGGCGTAGGCTAGCAGAAATATACTTTGGAGAACAGTATGTGACCAAATAAACATCATATTCAACAGATTTAAATGTTAATGTGTTAATCCTTCACGTAACCCTGTCTGTCAAAAAAATGAAGGCCAATAGTAATGTGAAATAAGACTGAATGACAGAAAAAAATAAATACATCAACTCATCCCTAATTCCATAACCCAATTCGCGAGCGTTGTACAGGAATATTCTTTGGGGCAATTCACGCACAGGATTGCTTTTTCCATCTTCGGGTGACTTAAAGACTTCATTATTTTCCTTTCTGGTGCAAAAAAAAAAGGTTCATGGGTTGTTTTGAAAATTCTGTCTTTACCTTTTCAACTTAGAAAATGTACTTGTTGCAATACCAAATCCACGCACAATATCCTTTGTCTTTTTCACTCCCCTTTCCATTTAAGCAATTATTTTCGGTTTCACCACTTCTCGTCAAAATATTTTTAGTGCGTTTATTCGACTGTGTCAGAAGCTGATATTACATAACATTTACAAACCAAACTTAATTCTAAACAAAAATATAATACATTTGGTGGTTAAGGCCAAGTCGTCATTTAGGCAGGGCGTGGTGAAAACGAATAGGCTGACAACGTACATTAGAACTTGTTTCTCTTCTGTATTCTACTAAAACATCTAAAAAAGAAAACTTCTCATTATATCTGAAAGAATGTTTCTGTATTTTTTGAAGTTGTGTAAAGGAGAATGATAATTATATACATCTCTTGAAAAAAAACGCAGATTATAAATAGCGGCACTTCAACATTCCTAGAAGGTTAGCTCAAAATAAGAAGTCGAGGAAAAGCAGAGCGCCTGTTTTCGTTCAGATGGCTTGAATTGTCCCCACCGCGCGCCTGCATCAATTGCCTGGCCCCCGCCGCCGCCCGTCACTCCCCGTCGCCCTCACCGCCCCCGCCGCCCCCCGCCTCCCCACGCCTCCCCACGCCGCCCCTCGCCGCCCCAGCCGCCCCCGTCACACCCAAGGCCCCACCACTGTCACGGCTCTCCGAACTCTCTCGACTCCCCCGCCCCTCGTCTTCACCTGAAATCGGATCCCGCCGCGACCCAAAGCCCTATTCGCACGCTGTCGCTGCGCTCCTTCGTGCCCCACGGCCGTGCGCCGCCCCGTTTCCCGTAACTCGCGGCTCCTCCGCACAGGTTTCCGCGACCGTTCTACAAGCGCGCGCCCCGCCCCCTCCGCCCGCCCGCCCACCCGCCCGCCCGCCCGCCCGCCGCGAACGTCCCGGGCGACGCCTGTCTGTAGAAAAACAACGAAGTTTTTTACGCGGGGTGGCCAGCTCCTGAGAGAACTCTTTTTCATTTGGTCGCGCTCGGCGCAATCCTGCGGAGCGGAGCGGAGCGTGCTCCCAAAGACGCAGGCGCCTCGCCCAATGAAAACCGGAAACTGAGCAAACTGAAAACCACAAGTAAAGACGAAAATGTTAACGAAATAGAATCGTGGAATGTTAATTAATATACCGTGTTTGTATAGGGATATTCGACAGTCCCTTTGATATTCTTCCGCTTCCGTCCCTTGTGTCGCAACTCAAAGAACGCAACCGGCGTTCCTCCGTCCGTTCCGTTTCGTTTCGTAGAACGTAACGTGGCAGCCAGGTAGAAGGCGTTACTAGTTAATGGAGTTGTTGTTGTTGTTGTTGTTGTATATTTAAGGAAGAACTGTCTGGTTTATGTTCTCAAAATTTTTGATATTTATTATTGATAAAGTTTCCAAATTTAAGACAATCAGATTTGTTTTTCACTTTTTCTTCGAGACAGTAACAATAAATAAAATTTGATAAAACAAATTGCGATTTATTTGTTCCAATTTTATACGGCGTTTCGGAGATCGAGTGTGTCTCCATCTTTAGTAACAAATTGGCAGCTTTCATTGTCTTCAGTTTAAAATATTACCATATGTGGTGTTGAATACAGGATGTTTATTACAACATTAGCTGTTTGAATTATTTAGGATCATAAATCCACGTCATTGTCATAATCAGATTAGTGTTATTCATTGCTATGGTTAACATGATTCAATTACCTTCCTCTCGACAGCTGGTTATGGAGAGTTTGCTGGTCAAAAAGTTCCTACACATTTTTGATATTTTCTTCCCGTTGTAATATCCTTTTCATCACATAATTAATTGTAAAAGTCTGATAGACCAAGTATCAACAGTGTTAATGACACTAAGCGGATTATTAAGTAAACAAACGAATGCGGGTAATAATTTACTAAGAGATTTTGTGCAATGCATATACCATTCAATTGTTAACCGAGTTACTTCCATGAGAAAGAATATGATTATTGCATTGAAATCGTAAAACATAGCTTGCGGAATGTTCTGTACCATACGTAATTGAAAAGGAAAGAAAATATTTTCCTAAAACGTAGATTTGTTTGCAGAAACAGGTTGTGATTGTGGAGAAGTAAAGGGAAAATAAAATGAAGAAAAATCTCCCAAATATCTATTTGATATTCTCGCAGCACTGGGCGAATAATGGCAACTTAGGTCCTAACATCACCTCAAAGCCCAGATCATGGTGAAGATATTACTATTCTGTACTACAGAAGTAAATTATTGGTTATCTAGACTGAATGATACTGACATAAATCTGTACCAAATGCGATAACGAAAATGGTATCAAATATTTATCGTGTAAAATTTGCTGCTTGCACCTCTCAGAAACACGAAATACCTCTCTCTCTATATTCTTAGAGTCTAGTTGTCGCTCCACGTATTTCTACTAAAAACATAATAATAAACACTATTTGTAACAACAGATTATTTCGTTTTCAATTTTATTTGCCGGACAATGGAGATGTGTATCTCCAACAGCGTGTATATTAAATTAATTTTCTCGGAAGTAATTGACATGCTTCGTTGTTCGATTATCTTTTAAAAGAAACATTTGCTTAAATGATTGAATACTACCACCACGAACATCACATAATGCATTACAATCTTTGAGAACTACATGATGAAATAAATATGAAAATACGGACCCAAGGATCGTTAGAACCATTCCGCATTTACATTATCTGAGAATTAGCGAAGAATTTGCGAAAAGAGATCATAGATTAATAGCGTAAATGCGGAAGAGATCTCACGTGCCAATCACACAGAATTATCATTGCACGATCGTATGCAGACGTTCCGGCTCTTTGACTCCATTCTCAATCATCTCTAAATTTTCATTTCTCTCGTCTAATCATTAGCTATTCAACCGGCGTGCGATTTGCAGATCACTAGATTGATATCACGTATTTTACCAGGTTCCTCCTCCTGCTCATATTCATTATCTGCCGTGCGTTAAGCATAATTTTGCCTGTAGCAGCTACGTTTGTTCGCCTCACCTTGAAGCAGGTCCCACCGGCATAGGTAACTCGAGCATTAACTGATTTCCCTGCAATACTTCTGACTGGGAGGTCCTGCGGTTCTACTCATTACTGTGGTATGTTTTTTGATACTATCTAGGTCGAATTCAGCCCCTGTGTGGAGGAAAATTCTAGCGGCCGGCTGCTCTGAACGGTAGTTTTCCGTCGTCTCTGCGATCAACACCAGGCGAATGCCGACGCAAGACCCCCAGGCCAAGGACCGCCCGCAATTTTTCCTTCCCATTACTTGTCCTATCCCAACCCCTACACACACTTACTTTTACATGCAGTACACTATCACACATGTTGAGAGACCTATCGGAGGCTTAGAGCGTATCACGGCAGGGGCGGTGCTACGCTGGTGGGAGATACCAGGTGGGGAAATCTGCGAGCCGACGTGTGTGTCGCACGGGATCTCACCATACAGCGGGGAAATATCACCTATACCTCCAGCTATTAAAACATGCACTAAAATTATGGAGCACTGACCTTAGCAGTCGACACTCAGTTAATCAAAAAATTGAATGAGGTCTCCCAGTGTTTCTCCCATTAATTACACTGCGAAGCGGAGGCTAACCAGTTAACGAAAAACAATGAACTTTTTTCATTTGTTTATAATGTGGTTATTGATATATCAACGCAAAATAAGCAGTATATCGTGCATACGTCTTTCAAATGGTCCTTCCGATTTCACTGCGAACATATCCGTTAGCGTACGAAGGCTTCAACGCGTGCACATTCTGTGTGTATGCGAGACGCAGAGTTGCGGAGGGTAATAGCTCCGCAATTTCGTTTTAAGGCTCGCCTCTCGGGAGTCATCGAGATTGTCCAGGGTCTGTGACACGCACTAACACACGCATACAATGAGCTCGGCTCATCGGAACTGCCAGACTCCTGATGACACGTAAAAGGCGCGGAAAACAGGAGACAGGAAGCAGTAAAAACCTAGAATGTCGGTGCCGTTTACGCTCAGTCTCGTAGGCCAGTGACAAAATTGATACTGCAAAGTTTGCTTATTTTTTTTACGGAAATAAATACCTAACAATTACAATAAACTTTAAAATGTCTAAAGGTCTCTTCTGAGTGAACGCAATCAAAGAATGCTTTATCGAATCATTTATTAATTACAATACCTCTGTTGCCCGCATATTTGATTATATTATTTTTTTGAATTTGTTTTGCGAGCAATGAAACTTTTTCCATCACTACGGACAGTGGAACCGACACGAATTGTCGACAATCGTCCACATCGCGAACATTCTAAACACGTTATGGCCATATTTAGAGAGAAAACGAGGAGAGGAGAGTGGGGGAGGAGTGAGGGGAAGAGAGAGAGAGGGGGGAGAGAGAAGGGGAGGAGAGAGGGGGACGAGAGAGAGGGAGAGGGGGACGAGAGAGAGGGAGAGGGGGAGGAGAGAGAGGGAGGGGGGGAGGACAGAGAGAGGGAGAGGGGGAGGAGAGAGGGAGGAGAGAGAGGGGGAGAGGGGGAGGAGAGAGAGAGGGAGAGGGGGAGGAGAGAGAGAGAAATGTATGGATGTTTCGATCTCGTAAGAGAGGTATTAAAGTTAGTTCGTGTTCAGTTCAAATTAATACTCAATTAACACGCATGTATCTGGTTTGGGGTCTACCGAGAAAGTTGGTAATACCACTATATCACCACGTACTTTCTCGCATAATTGTAATAATACAATTCCAATTAAACCCGGAAAAGTGTTTCCAATCCGCAAAAAGTATATGAGCATGCTATTCGAACTCAGATATTTAGATTTTAACAAGCAATTAGCATAACCACTACACCAAAACCCAGCATCGCTTCCCCTGTGATGATTTAGAAAGGAAGTTGAACATATCAAGTATCGAAAATACAGTGGGTTTGATGAAATTCGGCCGAATTCAAATTCAAATTTAAGAAATAAATTGCAGATTTGGGAACATTTTAAACACGTATTTTTTTAAAGTGTCTCTATTGCACTAAAACTTTCACGAACTCTACTCATAGAGTTTTTAAGGGCCACCAAGGTTTAGTTTTGAGTACTGCTACACATATAAACAAAATGTTTCCATTTGCAGTTGCTATTAAATTTCACTGAAGAATCATTTTTCAGAGAAGTAACTTTCAGGCTGGCGATGTACACGGTATTTCACAATGGACATCACTTTGCTTCTTGTTTTTTACTTTTACATGGTATTGTTAGAATATATTTTCGTAATAGAAATATAAAACACGATTTTATCGTGTGTATTTTTCCTTTCATTTGTATATAGTGAAAAATTCAACGAAAAAAACTGGACCTGATTTTGAGAATCTTTTTTAGAATTGATTTTCTTAGAAGCAACAATTTAGCAAAAACTACTAAAAATTACAAAAAAAATGTTAATGACCTCATTTAAATTTGAAATATTAGAACAGATTTCAGTATGGTAAAAAATATCTATTATTAAAATTCTTGTTATGTAATGCAATTTTTTTGCCATTTTTAAAAATACCGAAATTTTACCAAAAATGTGAATTATACAACTTTTATAAGCATACATTAAAGAAAATGGAGTGACTTCTGGAATTTTGTTCAACTACTTTCAAACAAAACTTCACTTCATTTTAAAATGTACATAACCTTAATTAAAGATCTAATTTTTACTTTTTTGCCTTAGTACATACTTACGAAATAAAGAGGAAGTGCTACAATGCTGGGGCGGAGGGCAGCCATTTTTCTATAGAAAAACCAGTTTTGTTTATTCCGGGTGATTGAACAGGGGATAAATGCTGCTCCTCTATTTAACAATTTACTACTCTAACACGTTTGTAGTCAGAATCCATGTCTTGTAGGTCCTTGATCCGCAAAATGAATTGACGGCAAAACGTCCGCCCGTCCGCCCGCCCGTCCGCCCGCCCGTCCGCCCGCCCGTCCGCCCGCCCGTCCGCCCGCCCGCCCGCCCGTCCGCCCGCCCGTCCGCCCGCCCTTCCGCCCGCCCGTCTGTGTCTCTATCCTACTGGCCGCCGTCTGTCTGTCTGTCTCTGTCTAGCCAAAGCTAACGCATAAGCCGCTTAGAGCATTTTATCCAAAATTGATGTTTCTCCAGCGATCTGGACGAACTCGAGTGCCTGCAATTTTAAAACGTATAGTTTGATCTGTAAACCATTTTTTCGGTATTGAGGTCTCACAAAATGTGGATTCTGATAATGTGTTAGAAGAAGTAATTCACTACTTATGGAAACACTCAGAAAAGCTAGATCCACTTTTTCAATAACGAGGACCCACAATACGAGTATATCTGTCGAAAAATCACCACTCTCTGTTGCAGTATTAGATAACTTTCTGTTTACTACGTATTTGGGTATTATTCGTTAAAGTAAAAATAGAGTTCTATGCCTCCGGAAATGTGTTATTTCTCAAATATCTAGCATAATGTGCAGGTGCAATGCATTAAAATTGATTGAAAAACACTTGTAAAAAATAAACTTATTTCAAGAATATTGTAGAATATTTTCTAAATTCTTGATTTTCTGAAATTTCTTTGAGGCCGGGTAAAGTGAATTACTTTTGAGAATCGTTTTTTAAATGTTTTGATAAATATTCTACATGCTCGCTTTTTATGCCATGACTACCTGCTGCTTTCCGATTGTTTGTTTCCCTATGTTTGCTATCGATGGATGACTCAAGCACTGTGAATACTCTTTATTAAATCTCAGTACTTTTATCTTCATTTGCATCAAAAATGTCTCCTGTAACTTCGAAAGTTGTTGAGACTTCCGGATCACTTCTAAATATTTTCCGTAAATGCTTACGCTTTTACATTCAACCATACTAATAAATATTGTTGACTCCTGGCATCAGGGTGGTAGCTAGGAAGGCCAGATTTACATAACTTACAAAACACGATCGAAAACACAATAATTGTTTTATTTTGGAACTTGTTTTGTGATTTCAGTTCTTTTTGTGCCATCACACCCGTATATTATTAAACACATTCGCCCAATTTTCACGTTAATACCGTTAAATGTTTGCGAGTACATTTCATTCTTTTTTACCAACAAAACACCACTGAACGGAATCGCCACATGCAAGTGTTTCTCCATTTGTACAAATATCGTTCCATATGCTGACAAAATTTGCACTTTGCCTTCTCCGAAATATTTCGATATTTCGGTACGATTTGATGGAAGAAACGAAAATAGAAACAAAATATAACAACGAAAGAATATTGGAAAAATAATGCGTGGGTGTTCTGATGCCTAGAACGTTCCTAGGGACGATATTCATATCAATTTCTGTGGTTGTGAATTGATTTATTTTCCTGGTACGTTAAGTGCTGCAATCCTTTACCACGTCAGAGTAGTGAATGTTTTATTCCGGGAGGTGGCGTTGATTTTTTCCCCGGTAGATGGTGAGATTGGCGCCGAACCTTTGCCTTGCGAGGGGTTTTCCCCTCCAGGCGTCTCCGCCCAGCGAGGCACCACACCAGTCGGGACAAGTTCTAAGTTCTCAACTGCGCTCCCGACAAATATGTTAATACACGTATACCGCACGTAAGTGCGAGTCAGGGGAAGAAAACGGAAGGAACGTTTGCTCACGTTTCGTGACCCTTTTGTTAAATTACTGCTCCAGCATTCCTGGGTATTGATTGGAGAATCCACGTAAAACTACTGGTCATATCAGGCCACCACTAAAATGCTCCTTGAGACCCCGGTTAATTTGATCTAGCCATCTAGGTAGTGTCGAAAATCCACCTCCATCAGGACGCGAAACCTAGGATCTCCTTGTCAGAGTTGCTGCAATGACAGTGCGAGTTCCGCAACTCAGCTGACCTGTGGATAATTTATTTTCTTAATTTGTTTAGTTGGTCTAGTCGGGTCTGGTCTAGTCTAGTCTAGCCGGGTCTAGTCTAGAGGGTTAGTTTGCCTAGTTTGCCTAGTTTGCCTAGTTTGCCTAGTTTGCTTAGTTTTGCTTAGTTTTGCTTAGTTTTGCTTAGTTTTGCTTAGTTTTGCTTAGTTTTGCTTAGTTTTGCTTAGTTTTGCTTAGTTTTGCTTAGTTTTGCTTAGTTTTGCTTAGTTTTGCTTAGTTTTGCTTAGTTTTGCTTAGTTTTGCTTAGTTTTGCTTAGTTTTGCTTAGTTTTGCTTAGTTTTGCTTAGTTTTGCTTAGTTTTGCTTAGTTTTGCTTAGTTTTGCTTAGTTTTGCTTAGTTTTGCTTAGTTTTGCTTAGTTTTGCTTAGTTTTGCTTAGTTTTGCTTAGTTTTGCTTAGTTTTGCTTAGTTTTGCTTAGTTTTGCTTAGTTTTGCTTAGTTTTGCTTAGTTTGCTTAGTTTTGCTTAGTTTTGCTTAGTTTGCTTAGTTTGCTTAGTTTGCTTAGTTTGCTTAGTTTGCTTAGTTTGCTTAGTTTGCTTAGTTTGCTTAGTTTGCTTAGTTTCTTACGTTTGCTTAGTTTCTTACGTTTGCTTAGTTTCTTACGTTTGCTTAGTTTGTTTAATTTGTTTAATTAAAACTGTGTAACGCACTATGGGGGATGTACAATATGTGCACGGTTTCTTAAGCTCTGGGATGCCTGTTGTATCTCATATTTATATTAAGTTGAATTATGAATTTGTAGCAACCAGCTTTTTTGACAAGAATTTTAAAAAGAATTTTTTACAAGAAATTGACAGCAATTTTTGACAGGAATTCTTTGAAGATATTCGCTCCTTATAGAAAAAACTGTTTGTGAAGTTTAATCAGCTAACGATTTAGGATATTTTCTCTAGTGCGTACGAGAAAGTATCGACGTACTGCCACGAAATAAAAAATGGAAATGAAATGGAAAACGATTATTTGAATATCTACATTCCCGAAAGAGCTGAAGAAAACGTACACCAGTACATGAGCAACATTCATGTCCAGAAGTAAAACAAGGGACCATCTCTGCATTTGCTCAAAGCATCAGGGAAACTGGACAAAAAGCTGAATTGAGCTGGGGGCCATTGACCCAGAACTTGAGGTACAATACTTGTTACAGGCATATTTAGTCTTCTAGAGTTATATAGTCTAAATGTTAACTAATACATTAGATATCATATTTAAAATAAATATTTTCTCTTTTTTTGCTAATTGTAAAGAAACAGTTATGCAATAGCAAGATTTTATATTGCTCGTAAATTTGTATATCGATTTTAATTGTTTAATGTCTTCTGGCAGTGAGTAGTAAAATAACGAACATGGATTGCATATGAATTTTTTGTAGTGTGCTGTTGTATTGACACTAGGGAAATATGATATCCTCGTCAAGTGTTATAGTTACAGACATCTGTATTGGTTGGATATATGTCTCCGCACTTGAGTAAATCATTTTTTGCGAAGACTACTTATCCAAAAATCAAGAGGCAATCACGTAGAATTCCTAGCTTACTAAAGAGATGCTTACAAGAATCACGTGGGTGGGATTTACTTATTATTCGTACAATTCTTTTCTGTGAACTAAAATCTGGGAGGTATCTGATGTTTCCCCAGAATATTATGTCGTATCTCAGGCGGGACTGAATATTCATGAAATATACAAACCGACAAACATGAAAACTGACTCAATTTCAAATAATTCGAATGGCGTAGCATATTGAACTTAATTTTGAGACCCAATTCTTTTCAGAACATCAGTAATGTTCGTAATCAATGGTGTGGCCAATTGTATATATGCAGTGGAAAACGGCATTGGAACAGTTTTCACTACGTTTACTATTAATTTGTTATTACAAGACCAATTTGAAACATCTGTTGTTGTAGTAGTTACTGTTTCATTATTGCAAAGAATATTCGTATCACCAGCAAAGAGAACTGCTCTTCCGTAGGCGGCAATCGCTGGGGGCATATCGTTTTTGTATAGTAGGAAGAGAATAGTCCTAAAATCGACGCTGGGGGACCCCATGCGCAATTGGCAAAGCATCGCAAAGGTGAGTAAATAATTTCACTTCATTCCAGTACGGTATTTCTACTCTCTGAGGTCGTTGTTTAGGGCATGAACATAACCAACCTAGAGCAATATCACGAAATCGATAAGAAAGTAATTTTTAAAGTAAAATATTATGATCCATGACGTCAATGGAATTTGTGGAATGGATCTAAAATTATTTTGAAACACCGGTGTTTCATTTTGATCCAGGGATGAAGCGACTGATAGTTGTGACTAGTAGTCTGATCGATGTGACTTACAGCCATTCCACTTAAAGGATTTCTGAAAATCTAGGAGCATATATGCCTGATTTGATATTCGTATGATTGCCAAATGCCTTTCTCTTTCAGACGTAATGACATTATTTTGAATATTTGATCCTCCTGGTATCCAAGTAGTTAGAGACTCAAAGAAATCATAAAATTCCAAATGGCTATTTTGAATCAAACAAAATGAAGTTGGAATGCATGAATTTCTTGCAACAGCACGAGGCACGTGAGAAATTATTTGGGATACTATTGATCCATCTCCCATCATTTGTCACTCTATAAACATTTACAAATGCAACCAACAGCATGCTCCGTTTTGATTGTTCTACGCTTCCGGCGCAATGCGAAAATACAGACTGTGGTTTGGCTTTCAGCGATTGACTTTACTTCTATCCTCAAACACTTTTATTACGATGTACATAGAAACGTTTACAAGCAGCTCTTTGCTGTTTGAGACATTCAATATTTGTGAACGAGATGTAGTATGCATTAATATTGTTTGGGCATAATATTTAAATACATTTCATAAATGACTGACATCATAATCCAGTGATTATGCAAATTGTATTCATATTTTGTCAAGTTACTACACAAGTTACTGCTCATTAATTTAAATGCATGTCAAAATAATTTCACTAGATTTATGATACGAAAAAAAATTAGTAAAGAACAGGAGACAACAAAATAATGTTAATTCTTCACAATCTTTTGATGTTTCTTCGTTTTTCTTGAAAACAGGGCAATTCAGAATCAATAACAAAAGACAGAAAGCAAGGAAAGAAGGAAAGACAAGAAGGGGGACAGCTGTAACATTGTGGGAGATGGAAATGTGTTTAATTCCAACATGTTATTGAATTAAAATTACTCCGACTGAAACAATTATACATAATTTTACTTATTAAAGATTATGTATAACGACGAAATGCTTTCTCACAATTCATTATGAACATGATCATACTTCTTGACGCTGGAGTGCTGGTAATGAGGCACACACGTATCCTGTTTAAATAACGTCTCACAATTGATGTATGAAAAGTGGAAAATTGTGCTAATTTCGTGTAACTCGTTTCCTTCATTTCGTTGAGTTCCTGTAAAAAAGTTAACATTTGTATTCCTTAACACAATTTAGGAAGAACTCATTTTCTACGAACCAAATAATATAAATATCTGCAACTTCATACAAAATAATTTTCATAAACGTACTTGGCAAAAATATAAATGCTAATTAACAGTATTAAATAACTGTATTTTAGATATTTTTTCGTATTTTTCCAGGATTAGACAAGCCTTCAATGTAGGTTCTTGATAAGGCTTCGAAATACCATGAGAGACTGGGAGAGCATTTTGAAGATATAAAATAATTGTTCGGGCTAGTGGGCTTGATTCTGGGTGTTTTGAAGTGTATTGATATCTGGGTGTATTGAGAAGGCGAAGGCGGAGTGCAGCATTCCCGAAACTCTTTGATAGCTCAGGGAGGATTTATGTAGGAGTTCTGGACTGACAGAATAGAAGTTCTTACACAACTATATTTAATAATCACTGCACTTAAGCACTTGATTACATGGCACAGTTACAACATCACAGTACATGGTAACTGGAGAACAGTGCTACCAAATTTCCTCGTGCGAGTGGTCTAGTGCAAATAACTTATATTACACAGACAGTACAGGTGAAATTCGTTGTAGCGCACGAACTGGGAGAAGCCCTACTTCCGACAAATTAAATGATACTTTGCACGTGCTAACCAGGAACAGCCCGAGATTTCAAAATAAACAATGTCCAAGTGGTCTGATGCAGATAACCTTCACTACAAAGACAGTACACTTAAAGTTGCCCGTACCAACTGGGAACAGCCCGAGGTTGGACAGTAAAACGTTTTTTAACGTATGTTCATTTCACACGGAGCCCGCCAACACGGACCACACATGTGCCTCGCGTGCTGGTTGCTGCGGAACTGAATTGGTGGTTACGACGGGATATCGTCAGATCGCCAGCGCTCGTGCGCTCAGGGGGAGGGGATGGCAGTGGCCAATAACAAATATCCATCGGATTTGGTGATAGAGCGTCCTGGAGGGTTCCTTCTGTTGTGAACTGCTAACGGGCGGAGGGAGCGAGGCTCGCACGTGTGTTTCTGGAAAAGCCGAGGGCGTGGTCTTATCGACGCAACGGTCTAGCGCTGTGCCGGCTATAGGACAACTGTTCTGCCTCGCGTCGTATGAAATAAAATTATATTTATTCTGCTTTGCTGTGGGCCCGAACAATAATGTGAAAAGGCTAGCATGTAATGTGTTGCTTCGTCTTGCTTGAAAACAATCCAACCTATGAATAACTGGATGTATATAGCATTATAACACAATAAGAAATATTTTGAGCACAGAAAAGCGTTAAAATGTTGTCTGAAGCACTCAAGACGTTAAGAATAAGCTGCAATATCCGATGTCCGTTGTTCATTTACTATCTGAGTATATAATTCCGTGCGATGCAGTCATGCTTATACCGGCCTGCGTTGCTTCACACGGATATCACGAAGATAATAGAGAATATATGACTGTGATGGTAAGATGCTAAATAACTCACACGAACTTGTAACTACTGACGAGGGGAAACTGTTTACCGCTAGGACGAATTTTGTACCTATGCAGCAGATCACTTCCAGATGGTTCACTTCCGACTTCCTCCTTTCAACAAACGTCTTGCCTAATATACACAATATAATTACTGGAATTCATGACAGGAATATAGATTCCACAGAATTTGACGTCACAGTCGGAGATCCGTGCTGTGATCTGTTGGCCAAGTAACGAAACGTACCATTTTGTGCATAATCTGAGGTCTGCAGTATCCAAAAGAAAGCAATTTCTAAAAATGGATTTATTCCAACCACAATCAGTACAGAGGTAGACAAATTCAAGCCAGATCCAAACAATTTTCCAGAAGATGTACCGAAGAGTGTTCCAAGTCACAATTTCCCGGGGAAATGTCCAAAATCGCAACCGTTGTGACTTCACTGTTCCAAGAGAGAGAAAGTCCGTAGCTGTGTCGTCGCACTTGTTCACAATCTACTTATTACTTCACAATGTAGGCAGGCGCTTGACTGTCTCTCAGCTCGCCGGGCGCGGCTTTTATAGCTGGCTCGGGCTGCGGGTCCGCTGGCCAGCTGTCAGGTACGGGTGCGCCCGTCCGCTCCGGAGCCTGGTCGGGCGTGACAGCCCCGCGGCGTCTGCTATCGCCGCCCTCTCTTGAGTGGCACATGAACTAATTTTCGGCGGCACTTTTAAAAGCACGCAGTCGGCCACAGCAAGGACCTCCTGCTTTTCGTTGGCCATGTCCTTTTTATAAAGTAATTTGCAAGATTTTAGATTTAATACACGATGTCTAACGAAAGCAAATCAAAAATGTACGAGCTTAGATTCAATTAGGTCCAAGAAGGGCTCATAATTTGCGGACCTGGCGCCATTTTTGAATGGAAAATTCACTTTATATAGTAACAGTTGCTAAGAAAGAATACTGTACATTGTGTAAGTTGTCATTATTACCAATTACTGAAGAAAAATGTTATTTAATATTTCCTGTGAAATCAAAACGTCTCGACAACTAATGTAAATGTGTATCAAAGTTTCGTCAAATACAATAAAACTTATGCTGCGTCTAATGCTTGGGATCTAAAACCATTACGTGTCCGTTACCTACTCCCGACATGGACTCTATTATTGATCATTTTCAAATTTGGCACTACATGGACACCCAACTTTACTGTTTTTGGCTCCAGTTTACAGTGAGGCTCCTGTTTACAGGGATTTCTTGGTATTTAATTTCACTGGACACTTAACCAGAGTTTTTTCATATACCAAAATCGTGACATGACACACTGTGTTTTTCGTGTTTTGAAAATTCACCGCACCAGCGTTTCTGAACCCGCAAACTTTGAGTTTAGATGCTAGTGCGCTAACCTTGACTGGTCTTGCTCTCTAGGGTAGGTTTGTTCAATCATAGATATATCGGGTCGCAAGAACTAATATTCACTCCTTACTTACCATGTTTATGAAAATTTGCAAATTAAATAAGAAATATTGGTCTGTAAATTCCTTTTGTATCTTTGATTATTTGTAGATGATTTGAGTATGCCTAAGCATTATTAAGCATTAAGATATCAAATGTAAATTTGAGTCAAAGAAAACATATTACTATAGGTCGAGGAAGTAAAAATATTTGTGCGATATTCCCACTAATTCGTAACGCACCTTTTACGCTCTCATACGCCTCAATTCTGTTTGATATACTTTACCTCCCAAACCATGTCTGCTAACGTCGAATGAATGAAGGATGGATATTACAAAATTCAATGAAAATTACTACGATTCAAGATAACTCAAAACAATGCCATGCAGTACGTAACCCTAGCATTAGGCAAAGTGACACCGTTAACAATACAGACAAATAGGGTCGACCGAGTTTACGTAGGTAATTTTTAAAAAGTTTTAATAATCATTTATTATTTTCTAATTTTTTGGATACTTCTGTGTTTACGAATAATTTTTGTAATTTCTGATTTCTAACCCTAACCTCTTGTGATTTTCTACTTCACTCTCCTAATTTTGAGTTCAGACCATCTCTCTGTGATACAACGGTAGTGATGTATTATTTTAATTTGTTCCGCTCTTGTCCATATCAGAACTCGGAATATATTCACATGGGTTATTTCTACACTTATATTTGCTCACGAAGGTTATGTAGAGAACTTTTCCTTTTAATTGTTTCTTAAATTTAACTTCTATTCTTAGCAATGTGTATTGCTGCTTTTCTTAGTATATGAAGTAAACAAATATTGACCAGAATTACTTTAAATTATTATTTTAATTTAATAGTTGACGAAGCATAGGTGTGGAAAGTAGCACAAAGGAAAAAAGGGCATATAAACGTCATGTTTTCTTTTGTTACTAAACAAACGTATTTAGCAAAAATATAGCTCTCCGCTTTAGAATGCCTAGAATGTGTATGCCAGATAGTATTCTATTCTCACAAATTACGATAAAACGTCGCAAGTAAGACTGAACAAGTAAATCAAATTTGAGAAAGCCAATGGCTATCCATTTTAATTTTCATTTGCGGGCTGCCGTGGGAAGAGATAGCGTTGTGCTTTTATTGATTTCTGCGACGCAACTGACTCCACAAATCGAGGACTTCGGCAAAGAATTGCGGTATTAAAGAGCGCCTATCAGGAAAGAGGCGAAGCTGAAAGTATGCGTCATTTAGAAACGGTCTGCTCGAACAATACAATGGGAATAAATACGCTAAAATAGCAGGTAATAGCGACCTAAAGGTTTTTGTATTTTAGTCTCCGTATTTCTTAAAAAAGTTGCTTAACCAATATTTGGTTTTTGTATTATAAATTAAATTAAAAATAACGTACGTCGTTTCCATACCGTAATTTTATTACTATTACTTTTTATCATTGAATATTTTATTTTCTCACTATCTTTCAATGTACGACTTTATGTTGTTGAAATATTTAATTGCAGTTAAATGAAATATTTAATGAACACACCTTTTTTTCTTCATATAGTACGTTTTATGTAGTCACAAAAGTTCTTTTCGATATTTTAATCGGGGTAATATTAATTTGGTGCAACGTTCGACTCATGATTTTTTCCATATTATTGTTTGAAGAAGTCGTACAAAATCATTCAAGCCAACAACCATAAATATTGAATATATTCTACATATGATATTAATAAAATCCGCATAACGAATATTATACGCTCTGCTTTACCTTTGATGTAAAATGTGAACCTTCACAAAAATATAACGCATCGTGTATCAGCAAAAGGGCGCTCTTCGCTAAAGACGTTTCTTCCCGAAAACGAGCTTCGTTCCGCGTAGAATAAGCGGCCCCACCTCACTGGGAGCCAGGTTCGTAGTCGCGGTGAGAACGACCAACACCCAAAGCAAATTCCAAATATGTGGGAAGGCACGGCTGGCCAAGGAAGGGAAAAGGCTCGAGCAGATGAGGAATACGAGAGAATTGACAGCGCATTGAAGAAGGGTTTACGGGGATAGGAAGGAGTGAGTACATATTTGTGTGAATGTATGTATGAACAAGTCAAAAGTGTTTAAAAGAATGGACAAAACTGGAAGAGAAAATAGAAAGAGAGAGTCAGAGAGAGAGAGAGGTTTAGAGGGAGAGAGAGGTTTAGAGGGCGAGAGAGGTTTAGAGGGCGAGAGAGGTTTAGAGGGCGAGAGAGGTTTAGAGGGCGAGAGAGGTTTAGAGGGCGAGAGAGGTTTAGAGGGCGAGAGAGGTTTAGAGGGCGAGAGAGGTTTAGAGGGCGAGAGAGGTTTAGAGGGCGAGAGAGGTTTAGAGGGCGAGAGAGGTTTAGAGGGCGAGAGAGGTTTAGAGGGCGAGAGAGGTTTAGAGGGAGAGAGAGGTTTAGAGGGAGAGAGAGGTTTAGAGGGAGAGAGAGGTTTAGAGGGAGAGAGAGGTTTAGAGGGAGAGAGAGGTTTAGAGGGAGAGAGAAGTTTAGAGGGAGAGGGGGAGAGACAGGTTTAGAGGGAGAGGGGGAGAGACAGGTTTAGAGGGAGAGGGGGAGAGACAGGTTTAGAGGGAGAGGGGGAGAGAGGGTTAGAGGGAGAGAGGGAGAGAGAAGGTTAGACGGAGAGGGGGAGAGGGGGAGAGATAGTAATAGTGAGAAAATGAAAGAGATAAATATACATATATACCTATTCATACATACTGCGTTCTCTCACATATTAGATCCATTTTTTCGACATAGCTATCAGTCTATACAGTCGAAAAATCATGTAAAACGTATATTTACGAATATACATAATACTAGCGGAACCCGGCAGACGTTGTTCTGCCCTTCCAGCCGCTCTTGTTCCTTTCCTCTCCCTTTCTCTCACTCTCTCTTCGTCTACCTCTCTGCCCCTGTCTCAGAGTGTCTTTCTCTGCCTCTCTCTGTCCCTCTCCTTCACATTTAGTTTCAGATACTCTCTGACCAGGTGGGGTAATATCGAGAAGTGGGACAGCAAAAGTGTAATAGATTGTTCAAGAAGATTTCGTTTTGTAGATTACAGTGTGAAAAAACGTTTTCAGTTTGTACTTTTAATGCCCTAGAACACTTTGTTTAAGAGTTATTTAACGATATAGTTTCAAAGAAAAAGAGGCAAAGTATTGCTGGTTGCATTTGACATGACTATTTAGATTTGTTCTACAGCGCCATCCAGTGAAATTACAATAAATAAATAAATAAATAAATAAATAAATAAATAAATAAATAAATAAATAAATAAATAAATAAATAAATAAATAAATAAATAAATAAATAAATAAATAAATAAATAAATAAATAAATAAATAAATAAATAAATAAGTAAATAAATAAATAAATAAACAAACAGCACATAAATCTTTTGGGTGAAACAAACGCGTAGATGTGCCAACTTTTATGGAGTTCGGTCACACGGTGTCTGAGTAAACCGCTCTTTTATATACCAACATCCACATTTAGGGACAATCAAGGCGCCTCGGCCTCTGAATGGAAACTGGTCATTTTGCTTTTAATATAATTAAGGAGCCTGAAATTAATAAATCTGAAAATACTTTTAAAACCTTCTAAAACGTCTGTGACGGCACACTGAGGTGTTATAACAATTAATCTATAACAACTACATTTACTTAGGAATAATCACACATTTCTTACTCATACTTGAGTTTGGAAAATTACAATCATTAATTTGAAATTGTCACACAATCACTCTATTTAAATTAACAAGTATGTTGTCACTAACTAAATGTACCCCAAAATCTCTTAAATAATTTCCTATCAAATCGATCATTTACCCTCCAATTACACCGTTCCTTTCCAAAAGTATCTCTCATTCATTTTGGAGTAGCCCAGGAAAGTACCACTTGAGAATTGCTCAGCATCACCGCTGTCTGTAGTGACTCCTACCGGAAAGTCCAAGGGTTTGGGTTCCCACGGCGGCACATTATCGGCACTACTTAAATAGCTAGGTCGAATTCAGCCGCTGTCTGGAGGGGAATTTTAGCGGCTGGCTAACCTGGCCAGTCATTTTCCTTGACTTCTACTACCAATACGAGGTAAATGCAGAAGTAGTACCCTAACAAATGGGACAGAGATTGCGTACGATTTTCCCTTCCTTGTCCTATTCTCTTTCCTTACGCACACATTTATGTGTGCTATACTGCCACATACGTCGGGAAACGAGACGAGAGCTTGAAGTTTGACACAGTTGGGACGGGGTCCGATGGGAGTGGTATCTAGAGAGGGTAATTACACCGTAAGCCAACGTGTACGTCGGCACCAAATCTCACCACTGGAAGAGAGGAACACTGCCACCTCCAGGTATGAAAACATTCACTACACTACAGGACTAACGACATAAGTGATGATGTGCCTGGAAACATCAATCAATCAACCTAAAGTAAGTGTTCTGAGCCCCTTATTGTTCGCATTTAACTATACGTGTTACATGCCATCTGTACTCTATTCCAAATTCTTCTTCGCTATTCCTCAGTCTCATTTGCGTAATCCATTCCGTCTCTGATTGCTGACGATACTGTGCGTTTGACTTCGTATAATGACATTAACTCCGTGCTGGAAAATTTGCAATAAGACTTAGGAATGCTTGCAACCTCTTGTACTAAATGGAAGACAACCCTTAATGCTACAAAAGACAAGCTTAAATCTTTAATGTTCGCCGATCCTCACTTTCAAATCCAATTAGTTTAAATAATACACTCATATCTTATCAATCTCTCACTCAACCTGTCAAATATCTTAGTGTGTGACTTGATCGTGGCTTAACACGAAAATACCATATCAAACACGCAAAACAAAAGCCGAAGGAATACCTATATATTTTTACGTTCTGCTAAATTCAACACTAAAATAGACAGATTATGAGCTGTGGTGTATAAAACCATTCACCTACGCTTCCCCCCATTTGGTTCCCGGTATTTTTGGCTAATATCAAAATTCTCCAAATGTTTAAAAAAGAGGTATTTAAACAAACGCTTCCTCAGTTTTGCACAATTCACAAGTACATAATGAAATCGGAAAATAAACAATCTGCTATTTTCTACAACACCAAAAGATATCGTTACGAATAAAATCCATAAATCCACAATTAAAAAGAATTTCTCACGCAAATTAATAACCAAACAATTTACTTTCCTAAATCCCCCATTACCGCATTTATTACCGTAATATTTATTATATTATATAATATCTTAAATCTCTCATCCCTCATCTAAAGCTAAATGAATAGAAAAAATATTATATATAAAGATACATACAAGAACATGAATGATGGCCGACCTGCATTTAAAATAAAATCTAGAAGGTTTTTCTTTTATTATAACGCGCACATGTGAAGCCTTTGGGCTGAACAGATTGAAAAAATGAAATAAATATCTTGTGAACAATGATAGCCTCGCTGAATAATGTTATTGCTATACAAACAAAACAACGATTCTACATGCGTATGAAATATAAACATAAAGTGTACTATACTGTAGGTGACCATAGTTTGAAAACATAAAAACGGGACATTTCAATTTCTGTCACAAAAGTAAAAGGAGTATAATAGCACCTAAAACACGATTTTATTACAAATATTTAGGTTTATAAATTAACATTAAATAAATGAATAAATATATAAATGCGTATAACTTTCATGATGTAGTAGCATTCAACGCACGCCAACCAAAGAATCCATTATAAAGGAACATTAGAAATAAAACAATACGTATTTGTTTAACTTGCATTTTCATTCATTACGTAGGTCAGTATTTCTCAATTACCACTGCATACTAAGTCACACAGAAGCTCTCAGAAACAGAAGGATCGAACTATTGAATATCTCAATAACTATGTCGTTAGCGATGAAGCATATACAAGTTCAAATTATAGCTGCATTTTCTCTCCCTAGAAACCACAATCTACTCTCTAAACATTTGTTACTTGACACAATATATTGTAGCAGTTACTTTTTATAAACAAATGCGAAGCAAACAGAATATATTATGATAAATTTAATATTGTTTACGGCGTTTTGTGCTGTCAAGTAATTGCTACAATAAAGGGACACTCAGCGGACCGTTTTCCTGTCAAAAAATACCGAACAGGGACACAAAAAATGGACTGTCCCGACTAATACGGGACGTCTAGTAACACAGAGAGACAGAGAGAGAGAGGAAGACAGAGAGAGGGAGAGGGAGACAGAGAGAGGGAGAGGGAGACAGAGAGAGGGAGACAGGGAGAGGGAGAGAGGGAGACAGAGAGAGGGAGACAGAGAGTGGGAGAGGGAGACAGGGAGAGGGAGACAGGGAGAGGGAGACACAGAGAGGGAGAGGGAGAGGGAAACAGAGAGAGGGAGAGGGAGACAGAGAGAGGGAGAGGGAGACAGAGAGAGAGGGAGAGGGAGACAGAGAGAGAGAGAGGGAGAGGGAGACAGAGAGAGAGGGAGAGGGAGACAGAGAGAGAGAGGGAGAGGGAGACAGAGAGAGGGAGAGGGAGACAGAGAGAGGGAGAGGGAGACAGAGAGAGGGAGAGGGAGACAGAGAGAGGGAGAGGGAGACAGAGAGAGGGAGAGGGAGACAGAGAGAGGGAGAGGGAGACAGAGAGAGGGAGAGGGAGACAGAGAGAGGGAGAGGGAGACAGAGAGAGGGAGAGGGAGACAGAGAGAGGGAGACAGAGAGAGGGAGAGGGAGACAGAGAGAGGGAGAGGGAGACAGAGAGAGGGAGAGGGAGACAGAGAGAGGGAGAGAGAGACAGAGAGAGACAGAGAGAGGGAGACAGAGACAGAGAGAGACAGAGAGAGACAGAGAGAGGGAGAGAGAGGGAGAGAGAGACAGAGAGAGGGAGAGGGAGACAGAGAGAGGGAGAGGGAGACAGTGAGAGGGAGAGGGAGACAGAGAGAGGGAGAGGGAGACAGAGAGAGGGAGAGGGAGACAGAGAGAGGGAGAGGGAGACAGAGAGAGGGAGAGGGAGACAGAGAGAGGGAGAGGGAGACAGAGAGAGGGAGACAGAGAGAAAGATACAGAGGGAGTGTATGTATTTGTGTGTGTATGTGAGAGAGAGTGTGTATGTGTGCGTGTGTGTGTGAGAGAGAGAGAACACAACGAGAAAAGACAGGGAGAGAGAAAGAGATGGAAACTTTTCAACCATATGATTTGAAATACCACGCAGAATAGGAAAACAAGCAGTAGATGGAGTTGATGCCGAATGCGTTCGTATCTGCATGAATGAGCTAAGGGTCCTGGGAGGAGAAGGGAGGCGCCAAGACAGTAGCAGGGAAGGATGAGAGGGAGGGGGATTTCTCTTGCGGAACGAGGATAAACCATAAAGAGGGCGACAAATGGGACAGAGCAATCTTCTTAGCGCCGCGGGCGGCCCCTTCCAACACTTGAGGTCCCATTCCCGCCACATTCGCACAGCATCCGCTTGTCCCAGTGCTCCACGCGCCTTCAATTTTCATTTTGAGGAACCTTTGTATCGCTGACAAAAGGAATGTTCGTTTCTCACAGTTCCGGTGGGGAAGCGCCTTAGACCGAGGCAGAAAAAAAGAGCATTTTCTGTCACAAAAGAAGCAACGCCAATGGCAGAGAGCCCGGATTTCATTTCTCTGTCTGTGGGCTCTGGCATAACAAGAAAGTGATATATTTGCTCTCAGTTTAATAAAACGATCTACCTTACAATGATTTGTTTCTAAAGAAACGTAAACGAACTAACATAAACTTCCTTTGAAGTTTTAGAGATAAACTAGATGACAATTCTCAGAAATTTATTTTACGTTTAACGCATTGGCTTGATTTACTGACAACCAAAGAAATGACGAAACAATTTCACACGAAAACATCAGTAATAAAAGATACAATTGGTCATTCACTATCTACTATACTGTGCAATACTTTTGATAAATATATATTTTTGTTGTTGTTGTTGTTGTTGTTGTTACGTATGGTATCATAAACATCTGGGCCATTAGCGACGACTACTGGATTGAACTTTATGGTAACTGTGAAGTTGACTGATATAGCTATGATAAGGAATGAAAGGACAAACACAAATATGCCCGAGGCGGGACTCGAACCCGTGATCCTTCAGCCCGATATCGCTACGGCACTACTGCCTAAACGATCTCGACCATCCGGACGACCTATCCATTTATTACGAGTACTAAAAGATTGAAATATGTCGGGATAAAGCGTTCTAGATGTTTTAAAAGTAATTGATTTGTTATTATTAGAATATATTAACTTGACGTCTCGTGATGTGTCAAATTGATCAGTTCTTGCGAGAGTGCCAAAAGTATTTTCAAGCAATGGTACTCGTATCAATTATTATTACAATTATTTGATATATTGTTAATAGCAAGTAAAGTTACACCTGTACAATCTACGTTTTTTGCATTACTGACGAAAGCTTTTGTTTCAGCAGAATACATCATTTCATATCTTGCCACCCCCACGGAAAGCAATTTCCGGCATGTCACCGTAATACCTCTCTCTTCAAGCTTCTACCAATAGAATAAAATTCTCTCGATTGTTGCTACGTTTTCAATATAAGAGTAGAATTTCATTCGCGCGAACAAAGAAAGTGTTTGATTCATATAGCTTGGTCCTCGATGAATGCTTAAACTGTCGGGTGCAAATAAAATTTCTACTATATCATTTGCTGTGTAGAAATCATCTGCTATGTAGAAAGCCTCTACACTTTGTAGATATTTCCTGTTGGATTGTAGTGTGTAGGTCATTACTATCTGTCTTCTGCTCTGAGTAAAAAAACAAGGTTTAATTGTAATACTGAAAGAATGCTTCAAAGGATATATGAATAAAGAAACAGTCTTTAGGCTTAAATAAGGTTTAAACTTTTTCCATTGCTACTTTAAGATGTTGAAGCAGCGACTATCTTTATGAATATACAAAGTTATACTTCAGTAGGGAAGTAGTACATTATTAATCGAAAAGCAAGTAATTGAAGCAAATAAAATTTGTGAATTTGTATTTTTATATATTATTACACGATAACACATTATTATAACATATTATTTAATTTATGAACAATTAGATTTTTAGTCCTCGATTTTGTATTAAATAAATGTTTCGAGAACACAGTCGCTGATACCCAAAACAAGTTTAGCGTTTTATTCTGTAAATACACTTCATATTGTCTTCTAAACTTCGAAGTTGGTTTTTGAGTCATGCACAGAATACAAGGACTCACTTAAAATATTACATAAATCCCTTTTTCTATGATTTTCTTTCATCTGTTCGAGTCCTAATATTGAAAGTTGGGACCCCAGAATTGGATGAAGAACACACGGGAGGCAAACGACAAAATGGGCAGACGAACTACAGAAAATAGGAAGCAAAAAGTGGACCCCAAAAGCACAACACAGACAAAACTGGGAGGAATTAGATCAGAAGCCTATCTAATATCAATATAGGATTGTACTGTGGCGTGAAAAAATGCACAATTGTTGTAAAACAATCGTATGTCTGTTACTGAGTAGTGGTTAACAAAATTGGTTTTGAGGTAGATCCCAAATCTTCTTTGTGTTTTCAGAACAAATTCTTAATGTAGAATGTGTTTTCTGGGTTAATTTGATTTTATTAAAAATTAATAGCCAATATAAACTTTAATCTTGGAAATCTAATGACCTAAGACATTAAACAAAAACAAGTGGGTTGCACTGTCAATAATGTGAGGAGAAATACAAAGTTGTGTATTGTAATACTTGGGAAAGAGTTGTTAATTTTTTCTATGTAATGAAATGCTTAAACATTTTTATAACCTCTTTCTTTTTTCTTTTGAAATTTCATCTGCGAAATTGATTTCGTTTTTTTTTTGTTTTTATGATTGATGTTTGTGTGATTTATGCTTGTATGATTTATGTAGGTTGGCTAATAATAATAAAATATCCAATGAAACGTCAATCAACCTCAAATTTTCAAGGAAAACATTTATTGAAAATAACGCACATTTTGACCTCTTATGTGAAAGTAATTTCAGAAAGCCTAATTCGGAAAATACTCTCTTGAAACACACGTCATAACAATGAGCTAAAATGTTGTTTAACTTCTTCCATTTCAGTTAACTAATGTTTATTTGCAAAAGTGACGTTAATTCACTTCAATTATGGAGCTTAAAATCACTCCGTTTTTTGTCTATTACCTCATAACCTCGCGTGGTATTACTAATGACTATGTAATTTCATAGAATTCAGAGCAGTTTGGGCTGGAATTCCAGTGCATTTTAAAAATTAGATGAAAATCTGGGATTAACTAATCAGTCGTCTAATTAAAGTCGAAAGGAATTTCTTTGACTCTCGAATCTAAAGAGTAAAGAGCATGTAAACGAAAGAAGTTATCATCTGCACGAGAAAATAAGTTGGTTCTCGTACTTTACCTAGGTACGAATTGAGATAATTTATTTCCCTCTTTATTATTCATTGCTACAAGCTATGAAATCTGTGCTTATACTAGATAACACATTAGCGATACCGTACTCTACAATCATATTGATGGAATGTGATTACCAATGCATGAGAAGAAAACTGTAGCGGAATCAAGTTATCTTTCGTGTTAATGCACAGCATTGATGAAGCATTACTGGCCATCAGGCCGTGCGTTATCCAGTCGATGGCGTGTGAAAGCGTATTCGACGGCTATTGTATGACAGCTTAACGCAACGCATTTATCGTCTCATTAAAATTACACTTACGTAAACGAATATTGATTTATAAATATTTGTCATGTATAAGAATACAAAAAAAATATAAAAACAAGTGTTCTTTTTGAATGGTAGGATTAGATGTTAGAAAATAGGAACAAATGACATTTATATTCTATATAAAATGTGATGATACGAAATACTCGTACACCGTTTTTCACTTAATCTAGCAAGTATCAAAATATAAATTAGGCCCTTTTTGTTGAGGACATAAGAAAGATGGTGATACCCAAAGTAAATGTGTAAATTTCAATTCACGAATCTCACGTGAGCACATAACCCAAATGTTTATTTTTGATATTGCAGAGTATAAAAGAGGCGTGGCCGTGAGTCCCGGATGTGTTTGGATAACAAACGGAAAGTCTTTTGTGGAGTAAATACAGCCAAAAGAAAATCGAGGACAATCGTCAAGTGAAAAGAATTGGGAAACTAAGTATACTGCTGGAGAAGGCAGAGTCCCAGATTGTCTCGTAGATTGTCCATTGGCGTACGTCGGATGTTCTTGCAAGTGTCAGAATGAGTAGCTGTATGGCTTGAAAAAGCTCGGGTAGTGTATGGATAAGCATTATCGTGCAACTGTGCTGCTGGTACCCAAACAAAATGGGAGATTTTAACTCCATATAATAATAGTCATGTAATTCTATAAATTCAAAATACTAAAATACAATGAAACATTACTAACTTACGTTTATTTAAGCATAGTTTTTTTATTAAATAGCGTATATAACCTCGTGTAATTCTTATACATAAAATCATGTACAAGATTGGATGAGATTATTACTTTACTATGTTAGAAGGTTTTGTTAAGATTTGAAAGTTCCATTTCACGAGCAAGTGAATTTATTTCGATGGTATCAGCAACGACGACGACAAGTATCTACAACTATAATGAAACTTACCACAAAAATTACCGTTTAATATACACATACACATTCTCATATGTATAACGACGTAAGATGACCATGCATATGTTCATCCACATTCAATTTACACACAAAGAACAATCAATTGAAAGAGAAACTTTTTCACTAGTTTTACAAAAGAAATCGCATGCATCAACCGTACATTTTCAATCAGCAAACGGAATTTCAAATGAAAATCAATTTACCGATCATCTTAATAATACATTCCATACCTTGAAACTTGCATGAGCGTGTAACCCTTTAATACTACGCAAATGAAGATAATTAAGTTTCACTCAGTCATTTTGGAGGTAATAACAATTTGGAGACCTATCGTTCACGTCTACCTAGTGTACAAGTATAGTATGTCCATGCTTTTACTCAGAAAGCAAATGTTGATGCTCCGTAACTGATCCTTACAAACGTTCAAGCTTGGTTTTCGCGAAACTAGTTATTCTGGCCATACCGTATGTGTTCTAAGCTATTGATATTGAGTCACTGAAGAGCAGCCAATGATGACGGTCCCTGAACTGTACACTGACATCTGTGGTGCGCTCTATTCAACTTTCTTGTACTAAAGTGCACCAAGAAAAACAGAATCGCACCGAAATATCGTTATGTTAGCTGGTAGCGATCAGCACTCTGACGGAAGGATCGTGCTTCGCAATATCAAACGCATAAAAGATACATCATATCGGTCCGCTGTGTGGGTTGCAATTAGGGGTAAAAGAAAGTACTCGACGGACACTCTGATTTCAAAATGATATAATACACCGATATTGCAACAATGTATTCAATATTTAATCAAATTCAAACGAAAAAATATATATTTGTAATACGTATATGATAAATATTTTACGATTATCTGGCGGTTAAGCAACCGTCAACAAGCAATCTAAGCACGAGCCGATAGTGTCGTGGTACGTAATAAAGACCGCACCATTTTTCTCGCAACCCGCATTTATCTCGGCGCAGGCGACTGGGAATGAATGCACAAATGGTAATTACGTAGCGGGTCGCAATGTCACTTGTTGTAAGTGATGGCGCCTGTACCTAACTTTCCGTGAAGAGCGAGCTATAATCTACAACGTGTGCCGTCGCCTACCAGGGTTCTAAGGTTCGGATCTCGACGGTGGCGGATGTTCCACACTACATCGTCATAACTGGGAGGAATTCAGCGGTTGTGTAGAGGAGAATGCTTGTAGTCAGCTACGCCTATCATTTGTGGTTTGTGGTTTATCCGATCATTAACAGGAAAGTATCGACGTGGTGTCTTTACAAACGAAGAACGGACCGCGTGTGATGTTCTCTTCCTCTTCCTTGTCCCCTTCTTTTCCATTACACACGCACCCGCACGCACACTTACATGCAACACACTACTTTCCATGTCGGGAGTTTATTACCTGCGGTCTGGGGTAATGAAGAGCTGGCAAAGATTCGTGGAGGGGAACTCCAAAAGTCGAAGTCTAGATCGGCGCCGGACCTCCTATTGCATAGGTGGAAGATCTCACCTCCCAATTTAACGTAAACTACACTTACAGAATTAAAGGCTGTAAGAGGCGAGGCACCAGGAAACACAAAACCATCAATCAAAACCGCGTGCAACATCGTCTCAGTTGCCATTTAGGCATGCAACACCGACAACATACCTTAGGCTTTTTGAGACACGCTCTAGTATTGGCAGGGTTGGCTTATGAACATCGCAACACCATGTTTGCGATGGATCCTGAATTTCAAGAGGCAGTGTTCTGCGAAAAAATCAAAAATGCTAATTCAGTCCATAGAACATTATTTCCACCAGGTTTGGTAAGCAAGTTGAATTTCAAATTGTGATATGTAAGTGAATACGCCATAAGGTTGTAGCATGAGAAAAAAACAACAGATTTTTCAGGAATGCTATAAAACTGAAAATATTTACAAACTTTGTGTCCTTTAACAGAAATAAAATATATTAAAAAAGAAATACCAATATTAGCAAAACGTTTCTTAGGAGGGACATATGCCGAATATTACAACCATCTTGCACTGAAATGTAAATTTTGATATATATGTGAGAAACAACTATTTTCGCAAATTTATCAAATATGAATCAGTAAAAATCGTTTACTTCTATCAATTAAGTTTTTATACATATAAAATTAAACGTAATGGGAATGCGAATATTTGGTCAATAAGCTACAACTTATCATATACTTATCATACACTTATCATATACCAATAGGCAGTATTTGAAAAGTTTAAGAAAAGTATTAAAGTACAGTAATTACAATGATTCAAGTACATATTTCTCACAACGCATATCTTCTGGAAAAAAACAACACTTTTGTTCTGTCAAAGTTTTTTAATAAATTGAATTAATCCCAATTCCTGACATTTCATTCGCCTGGCAGACTGCACCATCTCCAGAACATTTCAATATCCTCTAGCGGGGAGTAAAAGGGACTGTCCGGCCACGCTGCAAATTGTTGAGTAGGCGTCAGTCATGTCTGAGCTTTTGAGAATGTTGCCTGCGAGTTGGCCGTCTCTCTGCTTTGAATGGACGGACATACGCAAACTATGTGTCTATTCCCAACCACAATGTTGTAATGAGGCGACTCCTCTGCTCTGAAAGGAGAGAGTTATGAATCGAGCAATGACAGATTATTCATTAATCTGATCAAATGTATTCATGTTGAGCACCATTATACAAGCTCGAGCAATGTCTTCATAATTAAATGTCTCTATAATAACTCTTTCGACGTTTGATGATTCTGAAAATTGAATATTCATACTCTTCATCATTTGGAATAATTTTGACCCAATTCTACTGACAGTGAAACTAACGCCCTAGGGTATGTTTTGTGCATGCAATCATAATATGTAGTAGAGCACAATATATAGTTAATAACCTAATTATAATAAAATACAAGGTGTTCAGATATTAAACAGATAATGGTAAGTTATAAATTTATAGAGAACAAATGGTTGCGCGGAATGAATGCTCGTTTTCTCGAACAAATTCAGGCGTTGTCTCAGACTGCCGTTTCCTAAAAGTCGAGCACATGTTTAGTAAATGTGGCTTATGAGATTGCAGTATCTTCATGCACCCCTTACTAAAACTGAGACCAAGTGTCCTATGCCCATACCGGAAACCATGTATCCTGTTCCCATGCCGGAAAAAAGCTTAAAAGGAACTTATGTCAAACAGAAGAAATCGAACACAGAACCGAACACTAACAGGCTAAACTATTATGAACGCCATGGATTAAATTGCATGTACACATAGGATGTTTGTTTGTTCTGAGATTAAGTGCCGCGTAACAATGGGGGTGAGTCAAAGATGGACTCCAGCGTTTAAAAAAAATATTTATGTTCTGGAAATTACAACGTTCAGTTAATGTCAATTTTATATTTGCATTTTTCGGCTTACAATCTAACTTCATCTAATTTACTACTAACACTAACCTATATCTAACGAGGAGAGTCACAGAGTGCCTCAATTGATTTATTCTATATTGCTGAATATGTTCAAGAATAAATGTAACGGATATGTATTTTATTCGAATTTGACGTTCTGTATATTTACCCAGTTTGAGATTTCTGCTCTTGTTGATTAATTGTAGGTTCGAGTAAACATTATTGGCAAGATAGGCAATATGGTGAGAGAATGGTTTGATGTTTAATTTGATGTGAGGTTGCATGTAAGAGATGAACCAGAGCGCTTGGGTCTTAAGAATTTATTTTGGATGACGTGTAATTTTTTAATGTTATATTTGGCAGCATTTGTCCATATTGGACAGACGTACAGGAGGAGGGGTCTTATGATTGATTTATATAAGATTATGGCATTGTTTAAAGACAGTTTAATAGTTTGATTTTTGAGAGGTTTCAGTTGAAGAATTTTAATTTTGGCTTCCTGAACTTTGTTGTCTATGTAGGTTTTGCATTTGAGGGTGGTGTCCAGATGCAGTGCAAAGTATTTAACCGCCTTATTATTTGGAGTCCTTGAAATTATATTATTATTTATTCTTAATTGGATGGGAGGAGAGTGAGGTTTAAATGTGAATATTTTAGCGGGTGATTCGGTGGGATTTATTTTTAACTTCTATTTTGAGGACCAGCTTTCTAATGTTCGAATATGTGTTTGGATTTCATTTGCTACGAATTTTAATGATGGATGAGATGTATATTGCAGTGTCATCTGCAAATTGGGCTATTTGGGTTAATCTGGAGGTAGGAATGTCCGCTGTGTAGAGGTTGAATAGCAGCGGAGAGAGGGGGGATCCTTTTGGGAGTCCTGCTCTATTTTGACTGCAAACGTTCTGTTTGTGAGGAAGCATTTAATGATTTTAAATAGATATATTGGGGGTTTCAATGGGGATGGTAGTTTATATATTAGTCCTTCGTGACAGACTCGATCAAACTTTGGTGATGTCGATGAATAGTGCTATTAAGTGATGTTTTTGTTTGGAAGGATGTATGAAGTTATTGTTTGCGCTGAGTTACAGTAATTCTTATTTTTCGATTAATGATAATTACTATCTTGTATGATACTGGCCCATTTTACAGAAAACCATAAATTTCACAACAGCACGGCAAAATAAAACTACCTTCCATAACACGGCAAGTGATCCGCTTTCGTTGCGTGAATCACCTGCCCTCTCTGCAACGGTTTAAGCGCCTTTCCTGAAGGAACGCACGCTCCTCGGGTGAACCTGCTCTTTAATCTGCTCTGAACGTCAATTAATTGCGCGCCGCTGCGTCCGCAACCCTCTGAGCATCTTCCGGCCCAGAGCAGATCTGCGTTTCCTTTTATGTATTCCGCCGCGAGGAGAGAGCGTGTGCTTCGCGGGTCTGAGCGGGCACACAACGGCCCTCTGCGATCGTGGGATTAGGTGCCCACAACACGACACGCCGCGGGGCGGCGGGTGGCGGGCGGCGGGAGGGACACGGGGGCCCAGACGGGCCGCGGCCGCAGGGAGGGGGATGAGCGAGGAGGGGAGGGGACGAGCGGAGGTGGCTTCCGAGCGCCGTTATCGGCCTGCGCCCTAATGGCTTCCGCCGGGCCGCGGCGACGGCGCAGGCGACCGCCCGCTCCCGGCCACGCTTCGCCCTTGAGCGCACGGCCCCCCAGCCTGCCGCCGACGCCCGCTCCTCGCGCCTCCTTCCCAACGTCTGCCACCTTCTCTGGAATACGTTCTCTCGTTTACCTCCGCTTGTCTTGGATAGGCGAGTACTTCACCGCGCATTGGACCTAGTCCCCTCCTTATTTATCGTATGATCCCCGCACATCCTCTTTGCCCTTCTACTTCCGCTCGTATCCGACTCGGCTCAAAGCAACCACTCAAATAGCCACCTGTCCAGTTTTCTTCTCAGGTGTTTTATTCTACCCTTCCTTCCGTCCGTTGCGTTTAACAATTCCTGGCAGGTTCACACTCTATACTCTTGCACTGATATCCTTCGGATGATTTTCTTACTTTCTGTTCACGAGGATTGCAATTTTTCTAGACAATCCTAGAGTCTCTACAGCAGTGGTCGCATCTGTCTCCATCCCTCTTGAAACGGCTTCCAGGCCGATAAGAGATTCCCAATGATATTGATTATTTCGTATTTTCGAGCGCTTCAAGAGCTATGGTCATTAGTCCAATGAGTGAAGTGCATTTTTTTTTACTGAGGTGGCAGTGTTCCTTCCCTATGGATAGTGAGATCCGGCGTCGACCTGCACCACGGCTTGTGGGATTATTCCCCCTCCAGGTATCCCCTTACAGTGGGGCACAATCGCAGCCAGGACAAGCTATGTGTGTTAGTGTAATGCATTCACAATGCAAACGTAAACACAAGTATAACGCATAGACGTAAATATTAACAAAGTAATAGACTGAAGTATTTACAATGACCAACATAAACATAAGCAAAATAAGATTTTCTATCTTCTGTGGGACATTCTAGTTTACTATTGGTTGGCTGTGAGAACCGATTTCGAGGTATCGCCTCTGGCCATGGCCCATATGGCGTTAGTTCGTTTGTCGACTTCGCTATTTCGATTCTCGATTTTGAGATAACGTACTGTGATTGGTTCATTTCTTATGCCTTACTTAAATATAAGCACAGAAGCTTGAAGCTGGCAAGCTTTTAAGTTAACGTCTTAAAATTAAAAATCGATTATAATAATATATGGACTAAAAACCACAGAGGTTTTAAATATGGGTTAGTAACCTCTAACATTAAATTCATGCGCAACAAAATTTAATTTGTCAGTCGCGATGTATATTAAGTTTTAACTAAAATTTTACTGTTACAAAGTCAAGAAAGGCTTTCTTTGTGCGAAATGCGAGTAAAGTCTAAGGAAAGGACAGGACATTAGGATAATATTGAACGAGGTATTATCTGAGTCTTTATCAAGTATGCTCGATGAAGATAGTACACACTGCATTCAGTTTGTTCGAACACGTAGACTGGCAATAGTACCATCACTTATTATTTCATATTTTATTTTTTACAAAATTTTCAGACAGTCATTGGATTTGACTTAGTTCTCAAGCTAATGTCGAAAATCCTGCCATGGTCGGGGATCGAAACCTAGGGTCACCCAGTCAGAGTTCCTAATGAATTACAACGCAGCATAAGCTTAACTTTACCCAGCAATGGCATAGTAGTCATATTTGTATACATGGTAGGACTATAGGTTGGGAAGAATTATTAAACATCGGTTGTGGTCTTGCGAGCTATTTGCGTTTGGTTACATACGCATACATTAATACATATTGAAGGCTAATTGAAAATGTTTGGTATGTTTAATTTTTTTTATATTTTTGAAAGAATTAGAACAAATAGAACACGGGGAACGTAGGAATAAGATGAACTCTTGCGGATCTTTAGCTTGCCCAATAGTCTATGCAATATTAATTTTATTACAAAAATAAATATTCGGATTAATATTAAAGCCTGGCTTATAATAGGTAAACGATTTATACAGTTGGTAAAACGTAACCACTTTTCATTCAAATTTAATGTTATTAAACTTACAATTAATGTACCTTTTGTTATTTGAAAGAGATGCAATTGGACCCCTCCCAATCGTACGTTCTAGTAATTGTGTGAAATTTATTTCAATAGCGGTTCAATCAGATTTGCATTTAGTGTTTAATGCATGAGTGAAATATTTACATAGAAATAATTCTCCACCCGTTGTGTGAAACTTGCGATGAAACAAAATCGAGTACAAAATGGCCTTTATTATATTACCATTGAGTGTTGAATATCAATATAACCACAGAAATGTAACAATGAAGAGCATTTAAATAATTTAAATATAAAATATTTATTAATGTGTATTGACACAATCTTGTAGTTGTGAACAAATGACTTGGAGAAGATCTGAAGTTACCTATATTTTATTTCTTGATAGTAAGTAATTATTTATTTTATCTTGAAACATCATTAACGAAAATTGCTTAAACTATATGATCTTAGTCATGGAATCCTAAATGAAGCAATGAAGAATGAAAAAATATGGCACATAAATGCATCATCATCAATATCAAAGTACCTTTTTTTAAAATTTAATTTAATACATTTTAATACCGTCATAACATCATTTCGAATTAGATTAGGTTTTCTTAGAACAACTGAATCATGTATTCCGGAACTAGATAGTGCTGTAAGTGTTGAACATAAAATATATTATCTGAGAATTAGATAAATTCAAATCAAATTAAATAAAAAAATCAACAAAAATCAAACTAAAATTAATTGACAGTCTAAATCGATACTGATTAATTTCCTTTCAGTATTTCTCTCACAAAAAACTTTAGTTTCTTTTGGCATTCGAGAACTAGTAGCTGTGTTAGATCCTCCGCTATCGTTGATTTTGAGAATTTTCGCATCAGGATAGAAGATACATTGGTATCTTCAGACTGAAGACATTATCTTGCGATGTGAACGAAACGGCGAAAGAGTAGTGAACCCATCTCCCGTGAACGGTATTTTTTATGTTGAGTTTGTTAAAAGACAATACCAATACGTGGAGCTTAAAAAAGAAGCGTAATGCGATTGAAGCTCAGACCAGAGCCTGCCCTGCAAGTTGGTGGTAGATGAAATCCACAAATCCTCTATAGAGTCTGGTGTGATTGAATAGTAGCTTATATGCATCGACAATTGCATTTTTCTGTCCATATATTCGTGTGATGGACATCATTTAGGAGTTTAATTCCAAGCGGAGGGATTACAGTACATTTTCAACAACTTTTTTACTAATCGATGTGGGATCAACCGCGACCTCCCTTTAATGGAAATGGAAAATTTTCATGGTGATGGATCAAGAGCTTTTAAGATTGTTTGCCGACCGACGGAGAACTTCTGCGAACGAACAGCATAAATTCTTCTGCCCCCAATTCGCGGCACACAAAGATTACTTAGATATGGCTTGATCACGAATTATACACTTTGAAGGTTAGTACAGAATTCTAAATGTATAATCGTATTAAAAGTAATTTATAAGTAAAGATAATGTCTTTTACTTTGCAGGAAACTTCATACGTGCGCACTTTAATGGGCGTTTCTGTAGAATGAAGTCTACATTTAATTACATATAAAATAGAGCTTTTCAATCTATATCGACTATAAACAAAACATATTTCACCTCAGACACATGCAATTGTGCATCTCCCTTTAATTTAGATAAAATATTTAACCGCTTCTTCGACACATGAAATACTAAATCCATTCATGCATTCTTCTTTGATATTAAATGCCAATACACTTCGGGGAAGCAATCTGCATTTTCAGTTTTCTCTTAGCTTTTTGTCTGAACTTGCTTTGTTTGAATGAACATGAAATCCTTGCGTACATTTTCATTGCAGGGAGTTGATAAACATATTGAAATAGTTCTTAGATAATAATTTTGTTGTGCCCTTCAAGGTAATTATTCTTTGGTATATGGAATTAAGGTGATAATGTATATTAAACAGCTAAAACTATTTGAAGACAAATTCTGTAAAAGCACTGTAAACATTAGAAAACATGGAAAAGATAACTCATAATATTAAGGTATGGAAGATATACAAAGTGTCTGATAAGTCATTCGGTATTTTTGAATGGCTACAATTTCTTCATTGATGAGGCAATCTGTTTACAACAAATATGTTAGAAGGAATAGTTTTTCAAGGTATATTAAACACGTTTATACTATTATTTCAATTGAAATAAGCCGACAGTGATATATACAACAAAGTCCCGCAATAAGAGTTTTTCTACCAAAAACCACCACCTTCTACTACAGCACTAAAATACTTTCTCTTTACTGCGTAAGAACGTAGGATGACGCGAAGATAAAAGAATCTCAACATTACCGAATCTTTTAATATTGAATTTTATCTAGCGTAAAACGCAAGCTGGGCTACTGGCTCGCCGCACGTTGAGGCCAACGGCAGGCACGCGCGCGGCGCCGAGCGGGGGCGGGGGCGGGGGCGGGGCGCGACTCCGTGCGTCGGGCGGAAGTCGAAGCATCTGCTTCGTGTTGGGCGGCATGACGATCAGGCGGTGGGGTGGAGTCCGCCTCCTACACAGGCGCGCGTGAGGTGGCGAAAGGGCAGCAGGGCGAGCGCGCGTCCGCGCCACGACGAGCAGCCGAACGGCTCTCCGGCAGCTCACCTGTAACGAGACCGAAGTGGATCGGGCTGCTTCAGTTGGCAAACGGGGGCCGAGGCGACAGATGGGGCGGCGGGAAGCCCGCGCATGCCAATTGGCGGGAGGAGTCCGGGGCACGGCGGGGATCGGAATGCTGGGGATACTGGGCAGCGATGTCGGTTGATAGATTGATTGATTAGTGATTTCGGGGCGTCAACTGCTAAGGTCACTAGTCTCGTGAGTGTAGTACATGTTTTATCGCGGGACGTGGCGTTGATCTTCCGCGGCTAGATGGTGAGATTTGGAGAACTGGCGCCGACCTACCGTCGGCTAGCGGGGTCCTCCCAACCAGGCATCTCCCACCAGCGGGGAATCGACCCAGCTGGGACAAGATCTAAGCTCTCGACCGGTCTCCTGACATGTGTGGTAGTGTTGTGCTTGTAAGTGTAAGTGTAAGTAAGGGGTAAGGATAGGACAAGGAAGAGGAAGGAAATATAGGCCTGCGATCCGTAGCCCGTTTGTTAGGATACTGCTCCGGCATTTACCTGGTATTGATCCGAGAAACCAAGGAAAATCAAAGCAGCTGGACGAGTTAGAATTCTCCTCCAGATAGCGACTGAACTCGATTCAGCTATCTAGCTAGTGTCAAAGATCCTGCCACCGTGAGACTCGAACCTAGGACCTCCCAGTCAGAGGCACTACAGTGTGACTTCGGTTGACGCCCTGGGGCACCTCTCCCGGGAGGGCGATGCCGGAAGTGGGATATTCCAAGACGGTGCGCTGTGCCGCCGTGTCGCAGAGGAGCGGCGCGCGTGAGCGTGGAGGCGGCAAAGGAATGGATGCGGTGGCTTCGCCAACAGCGGCGCGGGGCTGCTGCGAGCACTGAAGTGCGCGCGAAGTGGCGGTGAGGCGTGAGCGGCCTGGGCGGGGAGCGACACGTCAGCGGCGGGGGGGGGGGGGCGCGGTCGACAGGCAGCACGCAGAGGCCGGGGGCGAGACGGTCGGCCGCAGCTCCACCGCCAACAGCTAATTGCGCTGCGGCGAGGCCCGCGGCGCGGTCACGCGTTGCGCCATCGCTCGTCACGCCCCTCCGCCCCCCTCTGCCACCCCTCTGCCCCTTTCTCTCGCCACCTTCCATGACTGCACTTTCCATGAATACTTGTACGTTCCCCGTCGTCACCCGACCTCTACCCTTTTCTCCAGTTTCATCCATCTCGCTCATTCCCCATCTCTTGCACCTTCCGCGACCACACTTGCCGTGAATCCTTCCTGCTTCCAATCCTCTCTCTACCTATATATCCCTTTCTCTCATTTCAGTCTTTTCAATCATTCCCTATCTGTCGCACCTTCCACGAATGGTTACACGTTCTACGTCCCCTCTCTACATCTACCTCATTCTGCCGTTTCATTCCCCTCACTCATCCGCTGTCTCACGCACCATCATCCTTTCTAACGCTTCTCCGTTTCCCATTATCCCTCTACTTTTACCCCTTTCTCTCGTTTCACCCATCTCATTCGTTCCTTATCTCTCGCACCCACTGCCTGCCACCACCCTGAACCATAAACTCTTGCTCGTTTCCAACTCTCCCTTTATCTCTATCTCTTTCTACCTTTTTAATCATCTTACTCAACCTCATCTTACTCAACCTCTGTCTCCCGTACCTATTACCACCACCCCTACAATTACAGATTCCATCCGCTGCCTCTCACAACCTATTTCCACTCTTGTGCTCCGACTTTTCACGAATCCCCATCTCTCTCTTCCCTCTTCCCTTCTCTCTCTCTTTCCTCTCTTTCCCTTTCTCTCTCTCTCTTTCCCTCTTTCCCTTTCTCTCTCTCTCTTCACCTCTTTCCCTTTCTCTCTCTCTCTTTCCCTCTTCCCTTTCTCTCTCTCTCTTCCCTCTTTCCCTTTCTCTCTCTCTCTTTCCCTCTTCCCTCTCTCTCTCTTCCCTCTTCCCTTTCTCTCTCTCTTCCTCTTCCCTTTCTCTCTCTCTCTTTCCCTCTTTCCCTTTCTCTCTCTTTCCCTCTTTCCCTTTCTCCCTCTCTTTCCCTCTTTCCTTTCCCTCTCTTTCCTCTTTCCCTTTCCTCTCTTCCTCTTTCCCTTTCTCTCTCTTTCCCTCTTTCCCTTTCCTCTCTCTTTCCCTCTTTCCCTTTCTCTCTCTTTCCCTCTTTCCCTTTCTCTCTCTTTCCCTCTTTCCCTTTCTCTCTCTTTCCCTCTTTCCCTTTCTCTCTCTTTCCCTCTTCCCTTTCTCTCTCTTTCCCTCTTCCTTCTCCTCTTTCCTCTCTTTCCTCTTTCCCTCTCTTTCCCTCTCTCTCTCTCTTCCCTTTCCCTCTCTCTCTCTCTTTCCTTTCTCTCAACTCTCTCTCTTTCCCTTTCTCTCTCTCTTCTCTTTCCCTTTCTCTCTCTCTCTTTCCCTTTCTCTCTCTCTCTTTCCCTTTCTCTCTCTCTACTCTTTCCCTTTCTCTCTCTCTCTCTTTCCCTTTCTCTCTCTCTCTCTTTCCCTTTCTCTCTCTCTCTCTTTCCTTCTCTCTCTCTCTCTTTCCCTTTCTCTCTCCTCTCTTTCCCTTTCTCTCTCTCTCTCTCTTTCCCTTTCTCTCTCTCTCTTTCCCTTTCTCTCTCTCTTTCCTTTCTCTCTCTTTCCTTTCTCTTCTCCTCTCTTTCTCTCTCTAATCTCTCTTTCTCTTCTCTTCTCTTTCTCTCTCTCTTTCTTTCTCTCTTTCTCTCTCTTTCTCTTTCTTTCTCTTCTCTCTTCTTTCTCTTCTTTCTCTTTCTCTCTCTTTCTCTTTCTTTCTCTCTCTTTCTCTTTCTCTCTCTCTTTCTCTTTCTCTCTCTTTCTCTTTCTCTCTCTTTCTCTTTCTCTCTCTTTCTCTTTCTCTCTCTTTCTCTTTCTCTCTCTTTCTCTTTCTCTCTCTTCCTCACTACCTGTTTTCTGATTCTCCATTCTCTATCATTTTTCTATTTGTAATTTCTTCGTCCAGTTGTCTGTTTTTCAATTTGCACTCTTGTAACCCATTTTCAGAATCCCTGCCCAACAGGTCTCTTCCCAATTATTATTAGTGATTAAGACCGCTGGCGAATCAACATGCTGTATGTGGGTTTAACTGTCTCCCGTCCGCCAGACCAGTCATATTTCCATGGTTATTCTCGGTTATTAGTTAAAACTGTTGTGACCCATCCTTGATATTATTTTCTCATCAGGAAGATTATCACATACAAAGCAAGCAGTAGTCTGATTTATCCTTTAAAATTCTTCGCCCACATGAGTCAATATCAGTGATTATACTTATTTATAATAACAAACGTGATTATTTATCGAACTTCATATTTGCACTAAAGATGATTATTTTTCATCAAAAGAATTTTTGTTTCGCGAGGTGCGGAACTTAATTTCTTGTTTTCTTAATTTAAAAATATAATTGAAAGTGACTAACTGAACCAATAAATATACAAGAAAGAAGAAACTCCGGAGAATGTGCTGCAACAAGTGGCAGAATGTAATCGTGGGTATTCTGTCAGATACTTATTTTAAAATATCAAATTAAGTCGTATAAATCCTTAAAGTATTTCCGGAAATTCGACTTAATTTTTTAAATTTCCTTATTTTTGGTGGAGAAATTATTTTAATAAGCATAAGGAACACCTTGATAATGAAGTTTTCCGCAGAACAAAAATATGTTATTGTTATGTAATTCAGTGCCCTGATGACAATGGTGAAACCATTTTTCGCTATCACCTAAACTTTCTTCCGGAAACGCAATTTTATCTGCGATAGGTTGGCGTTAATTATGTTATCGCGGTGCTTATCACATTCTGTTATTTTAGGATAGTATTGCCTTGTGATATGATTAGAGAAGGGAGTGTGAAATAAGCATTTGGGGCAGGTAAAAGGAAGTTCCGTTTGCATTAGTCAGTCCATAGCGAGATCATTAGAGTGTCTAATCTTGAATTGTGTAAATTCGCTAACGTGAAGAATCTTGTTTGCGCATTTTCTTGTGTTTCTTATACTCAACGATATCTAGGGAAGTCTATTAATTCACCGAATATTTTTATATGTGTGGCCAGTTTACGACTAATTGTCAACGACATAACATTCCTCTGATTGCCAAAAAGACACATGCGTTGTATTTTGAATCAAAGGTCGATGAGGATACATGTGGGCACCATAGAACTGTTGCTTATAGTGTATTTCTCCCGCTATTTAAGAGCCTGGTTGCGTGGAACCCACCGATCTATGCCATTACCTCAAATGCCGTACCACAGTTGTGGAGGGAACTTAGAGACCACATTACAGATTGCTACTCTTTTAACAAAAGTAACATGAATCTCAAGTAACTCAAAACTACAGTTTTGTATCTAAATTTGAAATCTGCAATTGACCAGTTTCGCATTCTGATTCTCTTCCAGTTCCAAAACCACCAACGGAATCGAAAAATGACACATAGCATATGGTAATAACACAAATGGGCTGCTTAAAAAAATTGGATGATTCACAATCGGAAAAAAATGGTGCCTATTTATAGATTCCTCAATTATTAGTCTCAAAGCCATTCTATTACATAACGGAAGCGAGAAATCTTTAATACCAGTGACCCTTTCAGTTCAGTTAAAGGAAAACTACGAGAACACGAGGCTGCTAGTGAAGTATACTGGCTATTCGAAGAACAAATGGAAACTCTAAAAACAAATGGTCATCTCTATGATGACCATTTGTCTGTCTCAGAATTCTTGGAGTTCTAGAAATGCAGTCTATTATACAAAATATTGCTATTTCTTGTGGCCACTAGGACAGAAGGGCAAGAAAAAACATCATGTAGTGAAAGATGTGGTCTTTGAGAGCCATTTTTAATCCTGGTGTAAACAATCTGCCGCATGAATCCATAATTGATAAAGACAGTGTGATGTTACTAACACTCCTAAAATTGGGCTTTTTTTTGTAATTTAAGGTCACATCAACTACTAGGTCATTAGCGACCACTATTGCGTATAACGGTATGGTAACTATAGAGATGACACGATATGATGATGATAAGGATGTGAAAGGACGAACACAACACAACCATGCCCGAGGCGAGACTCGAACCTGCGATCCTTCGGCCCGAGATCGCTACGGCACTACTGCCCTAGCAATCTCGGCCATACGGACCGGCTAAAATTGGGCTTTATGAAGAATTTTGTGAAACTAATAGACAAAGATGACCAAAGTTTTTAATTTTTACCATACAATTTTTTGATATTAGTTCTAAAAATATTAATGAAGGAATTTTCATTGGGCCTCAGATCCGTGACTGGATGAAAGATATTAGCTTTTGAGCAGTTGCTGACGGAAACTGAGAAGGACAGCTTGGCTTGCATTGAAAGATGTATACGACAATGTCTTGGGAAACAATGTCTGCGAATTACAGGGAATTGAACACATGATGGACTGCTACAAGGCTAAGGGGTGCCACATGTCTCTGAAATTACATTTCCTTCATTACCTATTCGATTTCTTCCCACATAATCTTGGAGATGTGAGTAGTAACGAATATGGTAAGCGATTTCACCAATATATCGCGGCCATGGAAAGACAATATAAGGGAAGATGGTCATCAAACATTTCAGTGGATAACTGCTGGACACTCGTAAAACAAGTATGAACATCAACCCACAAACGGATAGTTTCCAGGAAAAGTTTCTACATTTTAAGTACATTTTAAGATTATTCAACTTGTTACTGGTTACTGGTACTGTTTTCATTCTGTTTTGTAATACAAATAACTAATTATACAAATAATTTAATATAAAAAATGTTTGTAATACAGATAATTTTTGTTACATGATCTGAAGATTAAAACACTACAGATTCCTCCTGTATTGTTATTAATTCATTTTCAAGTTTCTCGAAACTGTGTCGTACCCTTTCCAGAAAAAAATTGGTACGTGATGGAACATTTCTGATTTCATTTTCGCTATCATCGTATGTTGTTTAGTGAGGAACACGTACTTTCACCTTTCGGCAAGACACAGAGTTCAATTTGTTGCACTGTGTAATTTAACACTTTATAATGGATTGGACACTAAGCTTTTTGGAGTTTAGCGGTTTCGGTGGTGTATTGATTAGCATATTGGACTGCTCAATCCAATTTCCCAACTCTGACTTCAAATCCGATTGAGGTAGTGGATTTTAAGGGCAAAAAATCCTTTGTACGTCTCCCTTCGGAAGGAAAGTAATGCGGGCTGTCCCGTTTGTAGATTTACTGCATATTAATAACCCTCAAAAATACAAGAAGCCTTTGATATAAAAACTCTAATCGCCTTTTTCGTCGCCCGAGTGCTGCTAGATGGCGAAAGAAGCATAGCGAAATTTACGTGGTCATGCGAAAGAACAAGCATTATGGCTTGAGCCTCTCCACATGGAAAATGCAAAATTGAATTGAATATAAACAATACTCTAAAATTTCATATATTTTGTGGCGATTTGGGCGCGAACTTATAGTCCCCCACTCTCTTTATTCTGGGCACCAACTGTACCATTTGTTTATATGTTTTATGACAGTCCAAATGAGATCAATGAGGTCCGAATTTCCTGTTTTTTAAGCTTGCGCTTTCTCTTGCAGCCCCTTCTCACTCCGCACCCTATTTAATGAACACACTGATATCGTCAGGTTTTAAACGTCAGCCTCCAACGAGATCATTTTCGCTCTTGACCCGCTTTTATTTCCAAAAATTTCTGTGAAAAGCAAAAGGCGAAAAACATGTGACAGTACGACTCGGCGAGTGCCCTGAAACTTCATTTACAAATGCGCGAAAACTTTAATAACGGGGACCGCCATAATTGTAGGAAGTTTTTCATCCCATTTATTATGTGCGCTTCCATTATTTCGTGTGAGAAATGGCTGTTTCATGTCATTCTCATTTGTAAAGTTGAGGTTTTTTTGGATGTGTCCAATATTAATTTTTATTTCACTGGTGAGTATGGCACTATCCTGCACAAAAAGGAATTTTTAGTCAATAGGATACGAGGGTCACATTTGAAGATTCGCAGAGAAAGATTGAATACTTAAGGTTTTTTCTCCGCATGTTGCGAACGCATTGACTATTTTAGAATCGATATTTTAACTTGTTTCTTAGATCTATATTGATAATATTACAAGAATATTTAGTCATCAAGTGAAATTGATTTCTAAGCTTGTGGTATTTATTGCTTGAAGAATTGATTTCTAAGCTTGTGGCATTTATTGCCACTGATGAGAAATATACAGTCAATATTTAATGCAAATACTGAATGAATTAATGCAAAAACAATATCACGAATATAATATTCGAGTATTAGTATCCTGTGGGTGGTGAAAAAAAAGGTTGAAAGGGTGTACTCCACTGAATCTGAACTCTTTTTCCTGAATGAAATAACGCAATAAAAATAATCCAAACATACGTTCAGACGATTATATCATTATAAACACACATTATATACACAGGATTTCAAGTGGTTCGTTCAGACAACGCTATTCTATCTAATAAACCTATCATTACCCCTCATAAATGTAAATAATGTTCGTTTGTCAAAATAAATTAAAAGAATTACATTACAATACGTCCCACTACAGTACTTGTCATACAGAAATTAAAAAATGAATGTGTTATCATCAGTTTCGGAAGGAAGTCAAATGTCTTCTAAAGGGAGAATAGAATTTGTTCTGAAAATAATTGCTGCAATATGCTGATAAACTACAGCTCTACAACCGATATTCAGTGATAAACTACTACGTTGGTAATGTAGAATATTAATATTTTTCTGGTTTGTAAATACCCTTTGGAGTGATGAGTAACTTCTTCGGGTAGTCTTTGTTCTTCCCAACATTTCTTCTTTCTCTAGCTTCTTCTGTTTACTCTTCATATGTAAAACGTTCAGTGGTCCTTAGATTACTCCATTTCTTTTTACAAATCTTTGACCCGTCTCTCATAATATGTCTACCCTGCTCTAGGGTCTTGACTCATTCTAGCCATAATTCGTGTTTCTTGGTCAGTCTCTCATAGCCCATCCTCAGAAGATGTCCAGAACATCTTTTCATCTTCAGGACTTCGCACGAAGTTGGTTATATATCTTCGTATGATTGCCGCCATCTATGAAGATAAAATGTATTTTATGGTACGCCATTAATCAAAAATTTCCTTTCTCAAGGAGGATAGAAATAATAATAATAATAATAATAATAATAATAATAATAATAATAATAACAATAACAAACGCTGGACAGTGATGACAATATGTCATTTCATTAACCAATGGCGTAAGAGAATTCAATTGCATTTTTGGAAGCAAGCTGAAATTTCTTTTGATCAAAATGATCACGACGATAAAAACGATTACACGATGATAATTGTGAAGCGATCGTAGATATTTTGTAGTCTTTAAATGTTATCTGCATGTTGTACAATTAATGTTCTTTAACTTATCAAGTTATATCCGAGAAAGGCATTACCCTGCCAATATGATCGCTTTGCCGCTCCTGCAGAGAGCACCTTTGAGATCCGATCTCTATGGCCCTTGCTGTGTAGTAGGAACTATGTCAGGCATGCAAGGATCTTGTGAAAGCGCTTGTTCATTATGAGCACCTAGATATACG